>OVBI01000899.1:0-48502 GCA_900406495.1 Sisymbrium altissimum
AATTCTAAAATTTCACAACAAACTAAGTAAAATATTATATAATCTGCAAAATTTTTTTTACTATATATATGATCATTTCATTTCATTAAGAAATATATCTATTATATTAGTAGCTTTATCTAAAATACATTATATTTTATTAACAGTTTTTATTCAAAAAATTTGATATTGAATTGAAAAAATATATAAAACTTTACCTTCTGTAAATATGGATTAATAACTAAATTTTAAAATGTGTAAGGGTTTGTATTATTAAACAATGTGTACGGGTTTTTTATATTCATCATATATTTATTTATCATGAGAAATATGAATCTAAATGATTTTTTATCATAATATTTTTCAATTAACTAATATTATTTTTATTTTAATTTTAATAATATTATTTTATAAAATATATTTTATTATTTTATAGAAATAATTATTTTGCATAAATACGGGTTAAATTTTTTACTCCGCACGAAGAGCGGGTAAAATCCTAGTGATACTTTTATTTATAATGATAATAACGAAACATAATCAAAACTGATAATTGCTTTGCTGAGTTCATTACATGTGATGTGTTTTATAAAGAAGTTGCAACCATTGTGGCGCACCATGGGCCATTATTGGTGTATTCTTGAGTGTATATACCGAATCTTCAGAAACAGAAAAAATGAACCTTATGTAGAGATTTTTATAATTAGTGAGCTCAGATACTAATTATGTAGAAATTTTTATTTGTTATACTTAATAAATGCATAAACACAATATAGAGATATTTATAATTAGTATATTGTGTAAATATTATTTGTTAAACTTATTAAAGCCGAGAACACACTTGCTCTACTGAAGATTCTCAAACATTAGGTTGGCTAAAGCTATACCTAGTCAACAACTTTCGGATCCACCGTGACGTTTTACTCTTAAACAAGAGTTTGGAGTTAAGTTAGATTAGGTAATTTCAACTTGCCATTGTTTATTTTATTTGTGACTATAAAAAGGAGGTTGTTGCCCAAAAAAAAAAAAAGATTATAGAAAGGAGGTTTACACCATTTTCAAAGTTTAGTATACTTTTAATTCTAAAAGTATAGTTTCTTAGAAAAGTATGAAGTTAACACTATTTTTTTACTTTATAAATAAATACTTCAAATATGATTAATTTTATTTAATTATTATTTTCTCACAAAAATTTTTACTTAGAAAATACAAAATTTATCCATTTTTTAAATAACTAAATAAAATTTTGATTAGTTACTTTATAGTTATTTTAATATAATATTTTAGTATAAAACTAAAACATATATCTCTGGACTATAAAAGGTTATTTAAGAAATAGGAAAATTGATCAATTACTCAAAATTCAAAATTTCGAGTAATTTATTGAATCTTATATATTTAGAGTTGGATGTATAGAATGTTACTAAATAATGTTGTTAAAAATATTTTTAAACATGCTAAAATAAATAAAACTATCCAGTTGTCAATTTTTACAGTTTAGATTTTAGTTAATTGCAATATTTCTTGGTCGAGTGACCGATTCAAAAATAACTTGTCTACATAGGTGAAATTAGAATTCCAAACTAATCACAATATTATCTTTTAAAGGCTGAAAAAAATATTTTGTGTGATTGATAAAAAAGTAGGAATTTTCTAGACCTTATCGCATATATCAAGCATTTTTTTAACCAATTAAAGTTTAGATGATGTAGATAGACTCCAATAAACTCACTACCCTAGCCACCATTTCTTTTGTGATCACGTTTATAACCCTATATATGTGTAAACATTAAACATTGTAAGGCACACTTTAATTTCATGTATTTTTTAAGCGATGAATATAAAACATACATACAATAATGAATAAATAATTATTAAGTTATATGTGTTTCAGATATTTTTGTTGGATATATTTTGGGTGTGTGGTTTCTATATATTTCAGAAATACCGGTTTTTAAATTGAATAACTGATGAACGGAAGATGGAACATCGTTCGTTGAAGAATTTTGGAATACCAAGCGTTAACCAATTAGTATACCAAGTGCGGAATACAATTAATTATACACTTGTATTTAACTTGACCAATTAGTGCAACGTGAAACAAGGAAAACTATACATCAAAATTAATTGAGGAATACAATTTAGATGATTTAATTTTTCTCCTCACATCAGAATTACAACTTAGAATAGGTTTTACATAAATAAGTTTACGATATCGACCAACCGAACTTTGAATCACGGAACACGTGAACATTGAACCTGTCTAGTCTGAAGAATTGTTGAGATTAGTAAATATATTTTTTAGGTTACGAATTCCGCCTATGGATATTTGATGGTGATTTGTTTGTAAATGATTAGAAAAAGTGGATCGATGATCAATAATGTAAGGAAATATCTGTTTCAAAAATTCATTCACGAAATAATGCATATAAAATATAAAACTATGCTTCTCGAACTACGGTACACCGTGAAGCAGAAGCCGTCACGTAGAGCTTAAATCGGCAACAAAATGTCTTCAATTATGTCTCAGGCATGTCATGCAAGTATAGAGACTTCTACCATTGGACTAAAGAGACTTCTACGTTTTCTGTTTTTTTTTTTCTTTTAAAAAATTTGATTGTTTGTTTCGACATGGCGAACTGTTTATGTTTAGGGCCTTTAGGCTATAAATATAACCTAATGTCAATGCCATCTATGAACTGGACTAAGTTTGTTAGTTTATGGGCCATTTTTGACTTATTTCAACTGATTGGGGTTTCCATTTGGGCTGCACTAAAATATTTTCTCATCATTTTCGACCACCAACTTTGGCACATATCACTGTTTTACCCTATTTTAAAATTCCCATTTCAACATCATATTATTTCCCTGGTATCAAGATTCTCAACTCTTAAAACGAAACAAACTTATCAATTGGTTTATCTAAGAATTATTATGTTTTTTCTCTTTAAAAAAAAAAACGATTTGAGGATTCTAGACCGTTGGTCCAGATCTGTTTTCGATGTTCGGAACCAGTTTTTAAAAATTTCAATTCTAATAACATCTCATACTAAAAAAAGTTTCAATATAATACACACACAAAAAAATCAACCTCCTTACTCTACATATAAACTAGGGTGATTTTGTTATATAACCTAAGTTGACCACAAAATTAGTTTTTTAGGAGGGAGGTTAAAGGAGATAGGAAAAGGGAATAGTATTTTTAGAGGGATAACTAATTTGCAATCTTCCATTGCTATCCATTGCTATAAGTCGCAATTTCTCTATAAACTAATAACACAACAATTCTTATGTTACTGTTCGGTTCTTCAATATAAACGAATAAGCCATGCGTCCATTTTCAATTTAATTTGTTTGTGGTCATATCATATAAATGTACTTTTTTCCAAGATATATAAAGGAACGGTGCACTTAGATGCTATGTCATATTTGCATATTGTTTGTTTTCACATAAACAGTTCGATTGCATTATTGTCACGTGAAATTTAAAGTCTATTGATGTTAAAGAAAGTTGTCTCACCAAACTTGGAATATATCAAAGCGTTGGATCAATTCTCTTCTTCTAAATTAATTAAAATTATATGATTTTGTTTAATTACGAGTTTTTAGATCGAACCGTTCCTCCATGTCTTTGCAGTTTGCATTACTGTCTATGCGGATGCATCATCACATCCTCATGGACCCTCTAACTTATAGTGTTCCATATCACAACATTCTTTTATGTTTATATTTAATTTTTTTGTCTTTTGTTTTGGGCCAATTATGTTCCATTGCTGTCATTATTGACAAAACAACGGTTTATAGGTTCGAAAATATGATAAAGGAAGCAAGATTCAGCGTTTTCTGATATGATAATCGAAAAATTGTCTACCAAAACTTTACTTGAAATCCGAATGAATTGGGTACGAATCCGTACATAGTTCTTTTTTTGTATTGTGTACGAACAGTCAATTTAGATGATTTGAGTTTTGCATTAGATAAGTTATATCAGTGAATTTACATAAGGCTTCATATCCTAACGCGGTTAACTCAACAATTTATAGATGTGCGCTGCTTTAGTATTGTTAAATCTAGTTTCATGTCCATATAACTTAAAAATCGGTCCCAAACGTAAAGTATAGAGAGTAAGAACCTGAAACTTTGTAACGTAAATATACAAAGAAGACGATGTTACCGAAGTGATATGTAGCTACAACACTCACACATTAATTCATTTAAAAAGTAAAACTACATATCTTTGGTACGGCGAAAAAAGTGGTTTAGACAGCTAAAATAGATGTATTAAGCATAATTGAATATGGTACAACTTTATTATAAAAACATAATATTAAGTTATACGCATAACTAATTTAGGTTACTAGCATACTTTGGGTAGTCCATGGAATATATAATTATTGTTTTATTTTTGTCAAACATGTAATTATATAATTATCGTTTTATCTTATTTCTGCAGGCATGAGTTGGTTTTCCACTTTCCTTGATTCAAGACAAAAGCAGCCTCATGTCTACTGACTTAATGCCCAATTTGTTTTACCATTTCAAATGTGAACGAAATCTACCTGTGTTGGTTAAAGTATATATATATTTTAATCAATATTTAATAGAAATTGTGGTCTCTCAAGTTTTATTGTTATATATTTTTTCTGTAGAGAAGTTTGCACATATGGCAGACGATGCAAGTAGAGGATAAATATGAATGCCAACAACAACAAAAAAGCCGACAATATGAAAGAATTATCTACAAAATTATGAGAGCAATTTGAATTATATTTCAAAGAAAAGGCACATAGATTGACTTATATTGTATATCGCATATGCTACGGTATTAATACTTTTCAAACTAACACTTCGTTTAAAAATAGCCCCAGATGAGCTTATAGAGGTTAGATAGCTGGCTGGCTGTTACGTTATCTGATAATCTGGAAGCTATAAATTTTTTATAATTATTATATTTATATCCCTGTAAAATTAGGAGATATCTTATGAATGTTTTTAAAAATAACATTTGGGGATAAAATAGTATAAATAGTTTGTTCTCTAAAACCTATGTTAGATACGTGAAATAAATAAAATCAAATGGTTAGCAGTTTATTAGTTATTACGTGATTCCACGAAAACAAAAGAATTTATAAACAAAAAAAAACAGGGACACTGCATGTGGCTGTGTAGTATGACAGTATGTACATGAGCCTCTCAGCTTTATTGAGAGCTTCAAGCATGAAGAAACTCAAACTCTACTATTATATAAAAATGAAGAATTAAAAATATATAGAGATTTGGTTTTCAATTATAAAATGCCAACGCTGGGCTTGGTAGGCCCCCATTAAAGAAAAGCCCATCAAGAAAAGAAAACCTCCACGCTTGAATTCTTCGAGCTAAGGCAAAGCGGACAAACTCGCACGGAGCCGTCGCAACCTTTACAGAGGATCAAATGACGACACGGCAAAGCCAGCACCGTCGCTGCTCGCCGCCGGCAAATCCTACAACTCGGTCCGGTGAATTCGAATCGGTCGGGATCAACGTAAGCCGATTCGGCATCTTCGGCTTCATCCACACCGACACCGTCTACGCTTCCCGATTTCGGATCCGTCGCCGTGACTCCGCCGCCATGAGCAACGGCTTGCTGCAATCGAGCTTGTAACGACGTCGCTTCGGCTTCTCTCGCCGCCGCTCTCACCTGCCAAGCACGTGACTCCGCCTCGATCTGTGCCGCACGTGCTTCAAGCTCCGCGTGACGACGCGTGGCTTTCTCGATTTCCGCTTCTTTCTCTCTTAATCTCCGCCTAACTGACTCTTCCGTCGTTCTTAGAAGCTCACGATAGTGCCTCTCACTGTTTTCCACTAACATGCGCCTCAGCTGCTCTCCCTTTACAAATTACAAAAAAAAATATAAAAATCGTAAAATATTTCTTTCCGACAAGGAAAAAAAAAATTACACATTTCTAAACAAATCACCACATTTTTATCTTTTGTGTTCCACAACTGTATTATCAAAATAAAACTGGCTCATGCGGTATTTTAGAATATGTATTCAATAAGAAATAGTTAGTCAGCTCACCTGGGTCTGAAGAAATATATCTAATTCTTCCGATTGCCGTTTGATTTCTCCGGCGATATCTCCGGTTATCATTGGAAACGATGATGACCGTTGTTCTCGATTCTGCGATTGCCCCTGAGACAAACGAAGACCGGTGGATACTACATTAGGAGTTTGTCGACGGCTGATATATTGCGGCGGAGTAGACGGCGGAGGGTTCATCGGAGACGCCGTGTTTTCTAAATCAATCACCGACGAAACTTCTCTGGCTCGCTTTCTTGATTCAACCCCTGTTTTTTTTTTTTTACCGACCAAACGTTAAACCGATTCATTTCTTTGAGATAAACCGATTTATTTGTTATGATAACCAATTGATTTGGAGTTAGAAGTCAAACCGGCGGTGATGGAAGGAAACTGAGACTTTTGCAGCTCCGGAGAAAAATCATTCCCTTCTTGTCCGTTTCTGACAAATGAAACATCAAACATATATGAATACATACACATATACATATATGAATAGAGAGACAGAGAGGAGAGGAAAGGAGAGAGAGAGAGAGAGTACCTGTTGAGGAAGAACATAGTAGAAGGATGGTGATGAGCTTGAACCGCCATGAACAGGGGAAGGAAGATAAAAAGAAAAAGAAGGAAGCTTCTTCTTAATAAGAATCTTTATTTATGAATATATCACACGAAAGATATGTATGTATCTACGGTTGCATCGGACATGGTGACGAAGGTGGTGAAGGTTGGAACTTTGCTTCGGGATTTGAATTTTTTGTTTTCTTGAAGAAATATTACAAAAAAAAACAATATATATATTTGTGTAGAAATAAATGGTGAAGAGAAGGATGAGGAGGAATGGAATGAAATGGAAGTGTTTAAGGGAAGGCTTTAAAGTCTCTGTATATGCACATAGTAAGCATGATTCTCATTTATTATTAACCCAATGTTGAATACTTGAATCGCATCTAGATTTATTTACTTTTCTTTTTAATGGAAACGTATATTTCGTTTTTTAGATAAATTACAGATTCGTCTCTACAAGCAATTTTTTTAAGAAAATGATAATGTTACTAATGCAAATAAGAAATGGAACCATATGTAAGTATCAAAAAACAGTAAATGTAAGTAGAAAAAACATAAATTAATAAATTAATTTATAGGAAAAAACAGTAAATGTAAGTAGAAAAAACATAAATTTCCACAAGGTAATTTCTCTATAGGAATATTAATTTTAACATTAATTTATATTTAATATGATATTTTGTTTTGTATAAATATTGACATATTCGGTGATTTATGAGATATTTGGTATTGTGGTATATAATAAATTAATAATGCAATTTAATTTTGGCGTATTTTATTTGGGTAAAATCTTCTTAAAATAAAATAATTATTGTCCTTAATCATCACATAGCCAAGTATTATTTTTTCGGTTAAATCACATATGCTAGTACAGTATGGAACAACATGTTTACTTTTAAAACTAAGTAATTGTAATAATTATCGTAAAGTAAACTAAATAATGAATTATCAAGATTTATAATACATTTATCTATCTTAGTCGTGATTAACTATATATATATAAATGAAATTTATCTTCTCATGCTTTCTTTCTTTTGGTGTTTTCTTGCTTTTTCTCTCGAGAGACTCTCTATGTCGTGTTTGCTCATTCCCCCTGTCAAACAGCGTCGTCTTTCTTTTTTGGGGAGTAAAAAGATATCCAAGCATCGTCTTCTTTCTTGGTTTTTTTTGTCTTCCTTAATTTATATACTTGAAAAATTACCATGTTAATATTTGTTTAGATCCAGTACAATAGATATTATGATTTTTTTTTTGTTTGCCAAAAAAGCAATTGTCGTAAAAATATGATTCATTGTTCGTATAATCGTATTATTCATTTTTTGTCAGCATTTCATAAAATATGATTCATTGTTCGTATTATTCATTTTTTTGTCAGCATTTCATTTTTGTTTTACTACATAAGAGTTCATATTATTCACGACTGTTAAATTCAAATAGAGTTTACTGTTACATCTAATGAAATTTGAGAAATTTATGCCACTGCAGGTAACTGACTTTGTCTATGATAAAGACATGATATATATTTGCGCGCGAACACACACACACATATATATATATATATATATATATTATTGCGGTTTGTACATTATTCATGATGGAACAGAAATCTAACAACTAAACAATTCCACTGAACAAAGATAATCAACAAGTTTTATCAAAATAAACTGCAAGTTATGAGCATGTTGTATTATATAGATATTAGGTGGGTTGTTGCTCTTGGCTTAACCTAATAAATTTCCAAAATTTTTTTAGTTTTGAACATTAGGCGAGGTAGAAATATATCTACGATGATATGAGGAATTTTAGTTCAAGACTTCAAGTTTAAACTAATTTCAGAATATATACAACTCTTCATATAAACCTGTAATGCTAATAAAGAATATGATTAATGTAAAATCAATCTCTACGATAGCCTAATTGAACGATGACCATTGGACTGTTATTGTCTTGATTTGACCAAAACCGAGTAATAGTATATATTGTTATAAAACTAAGAATCTTATAATAATAACAATTATTAAAATAGTAATGGAAACATAACACACTTTTGTTCTTTGCCCTTTAGAGGAGCCCACCACACCAAATTGTGAATTCTTGGGCAAAACTTCTTGAACATTCAATTCTTCTCTTCCTAAAACATGTTATCCTCACTTTTCAATCTCTCTTACTCCTCACCCAACAATCTCATTTTCCATACTTTCGTCATATTTTTTTATATAAGTGTGTATATATATCGAACTTATCTATAATATTTATGTATCACAATATATACAAATATTTAAGACGATGCATAAACCGGAAAACTTGCTCACACCCTAGATTAGCTGGATGCTTAAGCGAAACTCAATATATGATGCCAAACCGAAAACATAATATATTTTTATCGGCTGCTGAATGTGACCAGGCGTCTTCAAAAACACCAGTGTGTATCTAGAGCGAGAATAACTTGGTGAAGGTAAAAACAACAAGTTATATATGTAGGTTAAGAGATGTTTTAATTACTTAGAATTCTTTATATTTAATGTTTATCTTATACGTATATATCTATATAGGTGTAACTTTAGCCTATAGTTGGATTTGTGTGTTGGCCATGATGAAAAATGGGGAATTAAATGAAAATAAAAAGATGAATATTTTCTTGCGAAAAAATTAAGAAATAAATAAAGTGGAAAGAAGAAGAGTCAATATTCAAAGGTGTAGATTTGATTAGATGCAAAATACACAATTGGACATCATTATTTTTCTTTAATTAGGGTTTTAAAAAATTATCCCTTTTGTCCACCTTCACGTTTCCTCATGAGTAACAATAATAATGCTTCACACTATGCAATATCACATTCTCAACCAAAAAGTCGTTTCCGTCTTCTTCAAAACGAAGGATATATATAAACATACACATACGTGTATATTATATCTTATAGTCATGGTTACAAGCTTACAATCCATAAATTCGAAGTATCGGATCGTACATTAGACTTCGTTTTATTTTAAATATATATCTATCTCTATATTATATATTTTTTTTTTCGGCTCTCTATATTATATATTTATATATTTAACAATGTATATAATTAATAAAGAAATAACTGCATAGTTCTCTGAATCCTACCTATATAAATATTAGACAATTAATGTTTTCTTGAGAAAATGCATTCATATCTTTAAAAAGTATTATTTTTGAACGCAGACGATTCTTAAATTGTTTTGTTTCGTATTGTTTCTAGAAAAAAATAGAACGAGAAGGAATGGTAGATGTAAAAATATTAGGCTCTAAATAATTAAATTCACAACTAAGATGAGAATGGACCATACACACACACACACAATATATGTATATATCACACACACAATATATGTATATATCTGTGTATATAGACAAAAGGTGTAGAAGTAGAAATGTGGTGGCAAGAACTACACAGGTAGGCAAAAACATTGATGTAAGGGAATGGCATCTCTTGAGCCAATACATGATCTGGTCTAAGTCAAATTTCCTTATTGATTGATTAATTAATCCAATTAAAATCTGTTTTATTTTGTTGTATACCAGAAGCACCGTACCATGAAGTTAACACTTCGGATTTTGAGCCTATCAATTTCTTACTTTTCATTTTTCTGGTTAAGTTTCATGAGCCCATCTTTGTTTGTTGACAATATGGAAAGTAGTACAAAGGAAGTGTCAATCTTATATTCTTTTTTTTTCTTTGAAAGAAAATAGTAGTATATGTTATTGAAAAATATGATTATTTTGTTCCCTATTTCCCAAAAGGGTGTGGCTTGTGCCAGGGCTCATAGCCTCACGTAAGAACCTAACAAAATACGAAACATATTACCACACTTAAAGATAAACAAACGGTCCATTTAATGCGTAATGGCGACATGTGAGTGGTAACATGTAATGGTAAGTCTCTTTATTTTGAACATGTACACGAAAAAAAGATCAACAAAACATCTTTAACTTGTGCACTTAGCTAGGCAAAATCATATACACAATTTGCTTTAATTTTAATATAGAACCAATAAGAAAATAAAGTTTACTTTCTGTGTAAAAGAACATATTAGCGATTTGTACACACTTTGTCTAGATCGTTCGTTCTAATCTCTTATATATATAGCGACGGGGTCTAGAAGTTAGCCAAATTGTAGCTTTCAAGAAAGACCAAACTAATTAATCAATACTCTCCTTAAATTAGTGTCTCATATATATATATATATATATATATGCTTTGCTATGGATTATATTCATCATCATCACGATCAAGTCAATTAAATTTATATAGATTTTTACTCAGCATCATCAAGTTGATCCAATTTTTTTGATCATCTTTAAAATTAAATACGTACGTCTCTTGTTTCTCTTTAATTCTCTATTATATGCATTCACGAATATGAACATAAATGTTTGAGTAGTGAGGCCAATTGGTTTCATAATGTTATTTTTTGGACCCACTTTTTTGAATTTTGAAGACTAATGATTCCCTGTAGGAAGGTCAGAAATGAGAAAATCAATGCATATTCGTCATTTGGTGGATGACAATACCAAATTTTTTTTTTTTTTTTGTTGCATATATAAATCAACTTTTCATATTCACCTTTAGTATTTATCTGAAATCAAATTCAACACCTCCATTTCATAGTTTTCTTAGCAAAGTATATCGTACCGAAACCTAAACTTTAACAGAACTCCAATCTAAGATATAAATAAGATTCGACATACACTAAGGTTCAATATATGTCAATGTACAAGTTTGAATATGCAGTATAAGTACGAATGAGTAATTGATATTTGGATCCGAAACAAGTATATGTATATATACGACAGTATTATATATATAAAATATTTCATAATTTTTGTATTACCATATTTGGCTTTGAAAATAAATCAGAAATAAACATATTGAAATAATATGTCCAATGAAACTTGATCTGTATCTCAATTGTCATAGATCCAATAAGACCACTAGAATACATATATACTTTGTTATGTACCATATAAAAAGTATCATGTAAGATTTGAAAGATCTATACCAAATCTTGAAGAAAAACAGAAAAGTGACATTGGTGGAAAAATAAAAGGAGAAGTTTGAAGATGGGGTTTGATAAGGCAAAGAAGGAAAACCATTAAATAAGAATACTATCTGTTGTTGTTATTGTTAGATTTTCTCAACCATCAATCCATCCTCTACTTCTCTTTAAATTCTTGTAAACCCTTTATGAGGGGGACCAAGGACCAACCACATTTTAGGGTATGGCCAAAATAATTTAAATCTAACAAGCTTTAACGAAAAGTTATGGGTGAATCAAACAAGAAAGATCAAAGTAACCCAACCTATAGAGAATTGGACAGTTGGTGTATTAGGACTTTAGGAGGGTGTCTATAAGATTTCTTTTTTCTTTCAAAATCATGAATTCATATTATGACAGTAGAGAAAAGACTAATGTATAACCTGTTCTAAATCATGTTGAAGATGTTATCGAATGCTGACATATAATTTCTTGATATTTTGAAAACATCAAATATTATTAATTTGTCATTTTTATGTGAAACAAGAAAAAGAAAACATGACCTAGTAATTCATTTCAACTTAAAGAATATTTTTTTCATAATGAGACTTTTGAAAACAATAGTTTATTTGAACATTTTAGTTTATTGTGAAGATACATGGTGACATATTTCATGTATGAGAAAGGTGATGTTAAAGTCAGCCAAAAATACAGAGAAAAAAACTGTCTTGCATCTTTTTGGTTTTAAAATAATAGTTGATTCTAGTAGTTGAAACACAAAAATGTATGTTGTAATAGTTTGTTTCTAATGTCTTGTGTAACTCGAAATATATGCCCGTCTTGCTGTATACTAATTTTTTTTTTTTTGGGTAAAATGTTAAATTGCTGTATACTCATTTTGATTGAGTACATGAGGTAAAGATTACCTAATGTCTTCTAATAAAGTCTTATAAAAGAAGTTTTAACGCCAAGTGCGTAGTCTTATACTCATTTCATGTTGCTAAACGCGAAGTGTTGTAGAAATCTTCTGTCTAATATATATCTTTACTTTGTCATTTAAAATGTTACCCATCTTGTAAGAAGTTATTTTTTCAGTTGGTTTTTATCACGCACTTCTCGTCTTTTTCCAGAAAAGGTCGTTGCGCTTGCGCCACCAGTATAAGTTCAAAGTTGGGTCGAAGGCCACGAATAATTACTACATCGAGTGGGCTGAAAATGTAATTGGGTCTTTCTAAGTGGGGAGTATTGATATAAGTTTTTTCGGCCAGTTCTGCAGTTCATGCCACAAAGAGGCCCAAGAAAACCGCTTTTTTTTTGCTCGCCGCAAAACATGCGTTTAATGAATATATGAGCTTTAACACGTGTCTATGAACTGTATTAGATTAGTTTATCTTATTGTGACATTGGACTTGTAAATTAGTGTGGGCTTCAAATTTGTGTTGTACCAGACTTTGTCCTATATGGGCTTTCGACCTTTACGGGTCTTTAATACAAATGGACGACAAAAAAAAATGAATATTTTCGATGGTGTGTAGACTGTAGTATGTACTTCTGTCATCTGTGATAGACTAAGGCCCTGATTGTTTATTTGGTTTTTAGTTTTTAGTTTTTGGATTTTAACTTTTAGATTTTGGTTTATAGATTTTAGATTTTAAGTTTTTAGTTTTTGATTTTGATTTATATTTTTTTTTAATGAAAACAAGGAAAACATGGATTTTGGATTCTACGTAGAAATGGGTAGTTTTGTTAAAATCTGGTTTCCCTAGATTATATAGAATCTATATTTCACAAATCTTGATTGGATAATAAATTGGTTTTTGGAGAAACAAAAACCAAAAACCAATTCAAAATCTACAAACAATCAATGCCTAAATAAAACGAAAAATAAAGAGTAACCGTACATACAGATAAAGTTAAATTAAATACAAATACATACTCTTCGATTTTCTTATAGAAGTATATATTGTTTGTATTATACTTGGACCGACGCGTATATGCATTTGGGAGCATGGACCGTATGAGTGCATGTGGATTTAACACGTAGACTTTTAAGCCCCAGCTTTTACCTTATCTATATCCACCACGTGGCATTAGAGAAGCATGGGGCCCCAAACTTCTTCCCTTGTTTTGTCTACCTGATGTGCCACTCGTTACGCCCCTCCCATCTTATCCGAAACATCCAACGGCTCTCAATTGATCAGGAGAATTTTTTCAATCAGTATCTGTATTTCCACAAAATCCCAAATTGATCTACCATTTTCTCAATCGACATTTTATTTTACGTTTATGCAGTGAAACTTTTCGCAAAAACCTGTAAGTTAATGGCTACATAACTTTTTTGTTGTTGCTATAAATTATGTAATGATAAAATCATTGACCACAAGAGGGATTTATTTTGATTTATCAAAACAAAAAGACTATAACCTATAACAAAACAAAAAGACTATAATCTGTCATTGTTGTTGCTAAATCATCATTCGAGTTTGAAAAAAATATCATTTCACCATATTTCAAACTAACCAAAAAAGGAACACTATTGAATGGTAGTATAAAATAATTCCGCGGAACAAAATACAAGGTTTTATTTAATAAATAAAAAGAGTAAGGGGTATAATGTTTCAACTGAGAAAAAGTATAAGGACTAAATATTAATTACATCAAAATATATATTGAATAAAAACAAAATAGACATAATGAAAAATCATTAAAATGCAGGGGACGAAGAGAGACGCGTGGGTATAATTTAGATAGAGCGATCAAATCGATTCCCAGCTGAAGAATTTGTTTCTTCCTTCTTTTTCTTTTTCTTTCCGGTTTATCGGAGAAAACGCTAATGGCGGAAACCGTGGAGCTACCGAGTAGGTTAGCGATTCTTCCATTCAGGAACAAGGTTCTCTTACCTGGCGCCATTATTCGAATCCGTTGTACTTCTCATAGCAGGTAAAGTTTTAGCTCTCGCTTTGATCATTTTTGTTCATCCTCTAGACTGTGGTTTTTAGATTGTACTGCTTCAACAATCGAATAGTGCCAAATATTAGGGTTAATTTCCGTGTGGTATTGATCGTGATTGGTTTACACTTTTTTTTATACACACAACATATCGATAACCCTAGTTGACTTGGAATAGAGTTGATTTAACAATCCCTAATCTCGAATTGACCTTTTGTTGTTTGGTTTTGGTAACTTAATTTAGTGTCACACTAGTGGAGCAAGAGCTATGGCAGAAAGAAGAGAAGGGATTAATCGGCATTTTGCCTGTTCGAGATGATGCCGAGGGTTCTTCCATTGGGACTATGATTAATCCAGGTACTGCGAAAAGTTAGATGAAATTTGATTTGAGGAGTGTCTTTGTTTGTGTTTGATTTTTAATCGCTTTGTGCCTTTAGGTGCTGGAAGTGATTCTGGAGAAAGGAGTTTGAAGTTTCTAGTTGGCACAACAGATGCTCCAAAGTCTGATGCTAAAGATCAGCAGGAAGTTCACTGGCATAGCAGGTTCGGTTTTACTTTTTCTGCAGTAAAAAACTAGTATGAAATGCTTTGAGAGTTGATGAAAGTGCCTCAAGATTTACGTGTTATCTGATTTCCATTTTTTTGTTTGATTCTCAGCTTATGCTGTGTTTTTTTTTTCTTTCTAATATTCAGGGGAGTAGCAGCTCGTGCTCTGCATCTTTCGAGAGGGGTGGAGAAACCAAGTGGAAGAGTTACATATGTAGTTGTCCTTGAAGGTTTGAGTAGGTTTAACGTTCAGGAGCTTGGTAAAAGAGGACCATATTCAGTTGCGCGGATTACATCGCTCGAGATGACAAAGGCAGGTGAGATATTTTATCCCTTTGTAGATTTTGATGACTACTGCTGTCAAATTGCCTACTCTGTCCACTCTATTCATTTGTTTTATATACTCCGCTGCTTAATTATGCAATTGGGATGTTTTTTTTTTTTTGGCTGAATTGAGTTTCTTGCTTCTTCTGAAAGATTTTGATCTCTATTAATGTAAGTTCTACTTGTGCCTCATGTACAATATAAGTTTTTGCTTTTGAGAATTGTTTGAGGTCGAGCTTATAGATTCTTAAAGAAAATAGTTTTGAGTCAGCTCTTGTTTGGTAATGATCAATTTTTCCAGCTTATTTCAGGTTGGGTCATGAGCTTTTAACTTTCTATTGCATTTGCATTCGGCTTCATGCTAGTCCATTGATGTCTTTACTTGGTTCTCTTTCTGGCCATCTGCAGAGTTGGAGCAAGTGGAACAAGACCCAGATTTTGTAGCATTGTCACGCCAGTTTAAGACCACTGCTATGGAGCTGGTTTCTGTGCTTGAGCAGGTAACTTTAGAGAAACTGAAATGGTTTCTATTTTTGGTTCTCTCTTTCTCAAGCTTCGTTGTTCCTTCAATGGATGATTCATGCATTGATTCTTTTTTTCAGAAACAAAAAACTGGTGGAAGGACAAAAGTTCTTTTGGAGACGGTTCCTATTCATAAACTAGCAGACATATTTGTTGCTAGTTTTGAAATGAGTTTTGAAGAGCAACTATCTATGCTGGATTCAGTTGACCTTAAAGTTAGACTTTCAAAGGCTACTGAACTAGTTGATCGGCATTTGCAGGTTAGCTGTTGGTATTCATACAGTAATGATATCTGTCCTTTATTTTCTTCTGGCCACTTTGAATTCATCATGCTGATGTTTACTTGTGGCAGTCAATTCGTGTGGCAGAGAAGATTACTCAAAAAGTGGAGGGCCAGCTGTCAAAGTCACAGAAGGAGTATCTCTTGCGCCAGCAGGTTTGTTCTCTTGGCGCTCGGTGTCAAGCTGAGAGGTTTTTGTCCCAAGTGGTATGATGTGTGACTATCAAACTTGTTTTTGTAGATGAGGGCTATTAAAGAAGAGCTTGGGGACAACGATGATGATGAAGATGATGTAGCTGCACTCGAAAGAAAGATGCAAGCTGCGGGAATGCCGTCGAACATATGGAAGCATGCTCAAAGGGAATTAAGGTATGCAGTGCTAATGGAAAATTGCTGATGGTTCTGTGACTTTGGACCAACTTGAAGACACAATTTCCTTAGTTGTAATTTTTCATTTCTATTTCCTAATGCAGGAGATTGAAAAAGATGCAACCTCAGCAACCTGGTTATAACAGTTCACGAGTTTACCTCGAGCTGTTGGCTGATCTTCCGTGGGAGAAGGCAAGCGAAGAACATGAGTTGGACCTAAAAGCAGCAAAAGAACGTCTTGACAGTGATCACTATGGTTTAGCGAAGGTCAAGCAACGGATAATTGAATATCTGGCTGTTCGAAAGGTTGATTGTTTGTCTTATTTATTTCTCTTTTCGAATGAACCATCTTAAATTTCCTGGTTTTATCTTGATTGAAACTTGTCTACTGCAGCTTAAACCAGATGCGAGAGGCCCAGTTTTGTGCTTTGTTGGTCCACCAGGTGTGGGCAAGACATCTTTGGCATCATCTATTGCGGCTGCGTTGGGTAGAAAATTTGTTCGCCTATCTTTGGGTGGCGTGAAAGATGAAGCTGATATAAGAGGACACAGAAGGACGTACATAGGAAGTATGCCAGGGCGCCTCATTGATGGATTAAAGGTGAGTTTTTAGTATCAAAGTTATGCTGAAGAAATTATAAAAGAAACTAAGCTGTAGCAGATAAGTTTGATCGCAGTCTTTCTGTCTAACCTTGAAAATTATAAAAGAACTAAAGTTTTATAGATCATGAAAATGGTTGCCACTTAGCTTTTCTGAAGGGGTTGTTGCAAAACTGCGCTGCATATCTTGTAATATGTCAATGTCCAGTTGAACTGCAATCATCCATGCAGGATGGTTATATCTCTTTATCACTAAGGGTTTAGCTTTATGTTTTTGATTTTAGAGGGTTGGTGTTTGCAATCCAGTTATGCTGTTGGATGAGATTGACAAAACAGGCTCAGATGTTCGGGGTGATCCAGCTTCGGCACTGCTCGAAGTTTTGGATCCAGAGCAGAACAAATCTTTTAACGATCAGTATCCTATAATATATTTTTTATTAAAACAAATGTATTAGATTCAGTGTCCAAACTTTGTTGGTTTTTTTAAAAGTTTCCTGGAGTTTAAATCTTGAAATTGGAAATCTCACCTTCTTGAAATTGGAAAACTTTCATAGATGCGCAGACGATGAATCGACAGTTACCCTTAACTGAAAAAACAGCTATCTGAATGTTCCGTATGACTTATCAAAGGTGGTTTTTGTTGCCACTGCGAATAGGGTTCAGCCTATTCCGCCTCCTCTTCTAGACAGGATGGAGCTAATTGAGTTGCCAGGTTATACGCAAGAGGAAAAGCTTAAGATAGCAATGCGTCATCTGATTCCTCGAGTTCTAGATCAGCATGGGTTGAGTTCTGAGTTCCTCAAGATCCCGGAGGTACATTATTAGTTTGAAAAGTTTAATGCACTGCTGATAATTGTCTCTTGTGGGTGGGGTTATGCAGTTTCATATTTATTTTTCTTCTTAAATTTGCCGTAGGCTATGGTGAAGAATATAATTCAGAGGTACACAAGGGAAGCCGGTGTTCGGAGTTTGGAAAGAAACTTGGCTGCTTTGGCTCGTGCAGCTGCTGTGATGGTCGCAGAGCATGAACAAACTCTTCCATTGAGCAAGGATGTGCAGAAACTTACTTCTCCTCTGCTTAATGGTAGAATGGCTGAGGGAGGCGAAGTGGAAATGGAAGTTATTCCAATGGGTGTAAATGATCATGAGATTGGAAGTACCTTCCAGAGCCCCTCTGCTTTGGTTGTGGATGAGACCATGCTTGAAAAAATCCTTGGGGTGAAGCTCTTCTTTGATCTGTTTACTTTTAAATATTTGTATTGCGGAATGTTACACTGTGATTCCAGCGTGTTATATGTGTAACTTAGTCTTGTGCTGTTTTGTTGGGTGCAATGCAGCCCCCAAGGTTTGATGACAGTGAAGCCGCTGATCGAGTGGCGTCAGCTGGCGTTTCCGTGGGTCTCGTCTGGACTACTTTTGGTGGAGAGGTCCAGTTCGTGGAGGCTACATCCATGGTGGGCAAGGGAGAAATGCATTTGACTGGCCAACTGGGAGATGTTATCAAAGAGTCTGCTCAACTAGCTCTTACATGGGTAAATGCCTTCACTTGACCGCATTTACCATTCAGAACATAGTTAGTACTTCGGAACTATTTGGTTGGTGACCTATTGATGTTTTTATAGGTAAGAGCCCGTGCATCGGATTTCAAGCTAGCACTTGCAGGGGACATGAATGTTCTTGATGGACGAGACATCCACATTCACTTTCCTGCTGGTGCTGTGCCGAAAGACGGACCTTCAGCGGGGGTGACTTTGGTGACAGCTCTGGTTTCGCTGTTCAGTCAGAAACGAGTAAGAGCAGACACAGCCATGACCGGAGAAATGACACTCAGAGGTCTCGTCCTACCCGTTGGTGGCATCAAAGATAAGGTAAGCCGTCTCTAGTTCTAGCCAGCCCGGAGCTTCATATGTGGTAGAGAAACTGGGTAACAATTTTGGGTCAATTTCTCAAGTAACTGAAGTTTAGAACTTATGATTTAAGACGGCCGGGTTAATGTATGAACAGATATTGGCTGCACATCGGTATGGTATCAAGAGAGTGATTCTACCGCAGAGGAACTCGAAGGACTTGGTTGAAGTACCCGCCGCTGTGCTTTCCAGCCTGGAGGTAAGATTTTAATCTTCAGTCTTAGTCTTGGTATTATATTTGGAGCAAATAGTAAGAAAGTTTGCGCTTTTCTAAATCTAAGCTCAGGCCGGTCAGATAGTAATCCCGGCTCTGGTTTCTGCCTTCGTTCAGAGTTTAGGCTTGGTGGTTCTGCCGATTTAGTCCAACCACCAAAAAAAGAATCTTTTGTTTTTCCGGGTTTTGTAAGGTCTGGTCTTGTCCAGTCCTTACGGGTTTGGTCGTACATGGGCTGAGTTGATCTGACTCATATTTTGCTTTTCTATAAAAAATCACCTAGAAACTAGACTCTGGATCGGGATTGGTCCGCGATGATTCTAAATTGGCATGAATGAATGGTGCAAACAGGTGATATTGGCAAAGAGAATGGAAGACGTTCTGGAAAATGCATTCGAAGGAGGTTGTCCATGGCGGAATCACTCTAAATTATGACATGACAAAAGTCCAAAGCTCTCTTGTCTTTAAGACCAACAGAGTCAGACCCACACAGACCGTGTTTGGGTCATTTGGTAAAAGGTATCATCAGAATGTTTGCATCTCCTTTTCTCTCTCTCACTCACTCACATCTCCTCTATATTGTAAGTTTGTGTATGTAATTTGACTTTAAATTATCTCTAATTTATTTAATTCACTCATCTCTCACAAAATCAGCACACACTCGTAATTCGATTTATCAATTATGATAAGAGTTTTAGAAATTTAAAATCGTCGCTATATATTTTTATGTCACTCATCTGCTGCAGCAGCCCAATATTTTCACTCCGATCGAATATATTAATAGTCCACGAAAAAAATTGAGCGCATTTTTTGTTTAACACTATTCCTACACGTTTTGGCCATTTTTTCTAGCAACCTCCTGATCTATTTGCGTCCACATACAATTGCTCTTTTGGCTATATCATAGTTTCGCGCAGAGACTAATGCATTTCAAAACCGCAATCCGAACCAAGGACGTAAAACGCTTCAGAGTTCTGATTTTGCATTTTGCGAAAAAACAGCTGTTTCGGCGGTGTATGAGAGTGGGAACTTTTCAGTGGGCTTAAGTATCTTTGAATTAGATACTTGGCCCATTGTTTTTATTCAACGGCTCATTTCTTTTAACCCATATTATTCGACGGCCCATTTTCTGATCCAATTTTAGCTTGGTTCAGTACAGTGTAGATATATATGAAGAACGATTCCAGTGGAAGAGCCAGAGCGAAAGCGCAAGAAACCAGAAGAAGAAGAAGAAGAAGAAAAGTACATGTTTTTCTCAGGCAAGCGGCGAATGTTGGTTAACTTAATACACTTATGCTTATTTTCATGTCTCGTTTTATTTTATTTTTATGAACTTTAATTATGTTTCAAATGATCAAGTAATGTGGCAAGCGATGTTTGTTTCTACACTAAAAACAAAAATGATGAAGTAGAATAGTAATGTTTGAAACAAGAAAAGAAATGGAAAAACCTACACTTTCAGTGCTATGAGAGAAATTGCAAAAAGTAATGTTAAGAGAAAGAAAAAAAGAATATTAGGAAATGAAAACCATAAATAAAGTCGGGAGCTTAGTTTCTCAACACAAACAAGTAGAGAAAATATGAACACAAAAACTTTCTGTTGGTTTGTGCCTTCAACAAAATCATTTATTCAAACAAAGTCCAACACAAGTAAAACAAGGAAAAATCAATTTCTAATTTATTCCATCCTTTGTAGTAAAAAAGGGACTTTCACTTATCATTTGAAAAGCCAAATGACTTTGTTTTTCTTTTCCTTGGAAGAAATAATGAGAGAGACAAGAACCTTGTTTTAGCCTGAGAGAGCTGCGTTCATAGCACTGTGAACTTCGACACCAATCTGTGCTTCTGCTTTCTCAAGATCTGTCGAGGCAGAAGCAAGTTTCTGTGTAAATTCAGCTAAACCCTTTTGGACTTGGCTAGGGTCAATGTTCTCAAGCGGCACGGCCTCAACCGCGATTATGTCAGCGACGGAATTTGCGTGGAGAAATGCGAATCCACTGCTGACGAAGAACTTCTTGATGTCAGTGCCTTCGTGGACGGACATGATACCGGGTTTCAGCTCAGCGATTGTTGGAACGTGTCCAGGCAAAACACCCATTTGTCCTGTTGTCGCAGGAATGATGACCATGTCGACCTTAAAATGGGCAAAGACAAACCAATAAGTTTTGAGTTACGATATAAGAAAAGAAAACCATTCGAGAAGTAGGTTTAGTTTTGATTTAGTGTGAAAAGAAGAAGAAAATGATGTAATTCGCTCTGGATGCCGCCAAAAACAAAAGATGTATACGCATTCAATGCATGAGGAAGTAAGTCTGGGACGAGAAAAGCTATCAGTGAATGCCGCCAAAAACAAAAGATGTACACGCATTCAATGCATGAGGAAGTAAGTCTGGGACGAGAAAAGCTATCAGTGCATTCTAATGAAGAGATACCACAGCGAATGCACTACCCTTACAGCATACTGATATTTAACTGTAAACGAATAAATCAATGAGAATCTGAATACTAAAACAATGAATAGATTACTACTTGCCATGGAGATGAACTCATGAAAAGTAAAGTTATAAACCGAGAAAAGATAAACATTTACAAACAAAATTCAAAACGATTAACAATCAGCACTTGGGAGTTGTCAATGTCACGGTTTCGAGATATATATGAAACAGACGTTGTTTGCCAATCCCATTGTAATACAAAGAAACAAAAAACCACACTAAAATTAGGATCATTTGCTATGAAGAGAAATAACAAATCTAATTAAAGAGTTTGCAATTTAAATGATTGATCAAGAAAGAAATTAGAGGCAGTGGTAGATTAATCAACTAGTCCTCAACTTTTCAAAGGAGAATCTAACAAAGCAACATTTTTGACAGAAGATTAACCTGAAGATTTGGTTATTCTTAATCACTAACAAGTGCAGCCTTTTTTTACCCAAAATCTTCATTATCATTTTTAGAGCAACTTTCATCATCAAAAACCCTAAAATTTAGCGCCGTCAGATCTAACCAAAAATCAAAGGTCCTAAGACCTAATTAACCACATTTTTCATCAAATTAACTAATTATTTTGTTGATTGGGGAACAAATCCGAAATGCCACAAATCCGCAGATGAAGAATCACAAACCAAAAAAGCCACACACACAATCCAATATCATCACACCACGAACCGAAAACATAGATCAAACCCTAGAAAACCAAAATGGGGGATGAACCAGCGATCCAGAAGAAGAGAAACAAAATGAAAAAACGGACCTCTTTCCCGGAAAGCTCAGATGCGTAAGGGAGGACGAAATTGACGGTGAGCTTCGTCGGAATCGAAGTAGCAGTCGACGGACGAGGCTTCATGAAGGCAGAAGGAGTCTGCGGCGGGTCCATGTTCGGTGCGACTTTCGTCCATGACTCCACGAACGTCGAATCGATCGTCGACGGAACTTCCGTCGAAAAGGCACGAGTCGTCGCCGATTTCGAGGATGCGGCGGCGGCGGATCGGGAGAGGAGGCGAGAAGCTTGTCTCAACATGGCGGCGATTTGGTGATGAGTCCTCTCGGGAAATATACGTCGCAGATGAGAGAGAGAGAGAGAGAGAGAGAGAGAGTCGATAGGGGAACTCTCTTAAAAATGCTGTAACTCAAGTGTTCTCCGACTCTGAAGCTCACGCGCTTCGGTGGCGAGTGAACCATACTTATCTACTTTTTTAGTCTCCGGGCCTAATCTTGATAACAGTTTAGCCCACTTATTGCCCATTCAACTTAATCAATATTACTTCAATCTGTAACTGTATAATATAACGTCAAGCCTGTGATACAAATATCTTTCATCAGCTGTGTTGAATTCGGATGTAGGTTCTGCTTTAAATCGTTCGGATTTTATAGCAAAAATGTAACCAAATTATATTTGAGTGTATAAATAATATCGAAAACTTGTACTTACCAAAAGAAAATTGAATGTAACGTAGATCGATTCGGTTCCAAACTGTAGTTAAATAGTTACATAAGAAGAACAAGTTCAAGTTTTGTTCGATTTATTAACATCTAGGTTGGAATGAACTCTTTTCAGATATCAAACAAATAAAATAAATTTAACTTTCGGTTAAGGTTTAGAATTGATCCCCATCTAAACATTTACTCTGTTGCGAAACATTAACCATTACATAACTCACATTCTCTCGGTCTCTCTAGTTTCTACAACTACCATTGCATCTGGCAAAACCCTAAGTTTACTCCAGAAATAAAAACCAGATGTAACACCTAACACTGAGAAGAAGTTGTACCTTTTTACCAGATTTACATGAACAATAAGATATACCCTTTTTTTTTTGTCTTTGGATCGTCAAGCTCCGGATTCATATGCCCAGAAAGTATCTGGATCGGGACAAAGAAGAGAAAAGTCTGGTACTTCGAGATTTGCGACGTGCCAATCAAGGAACCGAGCTTGTGTCGACTTGAGTAACAAGAGGATTGTTGGTAATACCCACCACTTATCATCATCTCTGCCAAAAAAACATTAACCAATTTTTAGATCAAGTAATTATAAGTTCTGTACTGAATACACAGTAACGAGTAAAGAGGTCTGATGTTCCATCAACAGAAGCTTAAGATTAACGTCTGATTATGATCAGATTGTTCTTTGTGTGCACCACTTAAGATACAAGAACAAAACAAAAACACTACCTTATGGCGTCCCAGATATTTGCCTTATCATTTGGTTGGTCAGAGAAAAAACCAGAATGAATGACACCGCAAATGAAAGCCACAATCTGCAAAATACTTGGGAATAAGACACAATGGAGAGAAAACGAAGTCACTTTGTTTTGAAATAATGTGGGCCAACTTACGACGTTTGTTAGAGATGTAGCGTTCCAAAGGGCGTAGATACGAGTAAGTGCGGCTCTTCTCATTTCTTTACTTAATAAAGCGTTAAGGCCAGCCGGGAATGGGAAAAGCAGAGAGAGAGGGAGAATCAGGAGGATAGCGAGAAAGGCTGCAAGGGCAAGCCAGTAGAACTGAAGCAAAGCCAGGAGCGTAACTGAAAGATCCGCAAGAAGAAGGATGGAGATCAAACGTAGAAGAGTGTCCTGCATTAACGCATGGCGATTTGCTCATGTTAACACAAAGTAAGAAAAAAAACCAAGAGAATAGTTCGTTATTCAGGAGTGGAGAATATGTAACCTGACGACCAACGGGCCGGGTATTGTTTAGTAAAAGAGAAAACGGAAAAAGTAAGTCCCTCCTGTACTCCAGAGATTTTATTGAAATCTCATTGATGAGGCCTCCATTTATTCCACCATTGATTCTCTTCCGAGATAATCCATGGCCTGGTTGGATCAAGTTTTGTTGCAACTCGATAAGAGATTTGCTGGGACATGCAGAGCTGCTCCTAGAAAATGGAGTTACGATTAAGCAGGTTAATCCTTAACTCTCAGAGAAGTGACAATAACTAGATTAGGTCAAAGAGAGGCACAATCTATCGTGACTCACCGAGGGGACTCTTCGTCACTTCTGCTGAACGAAATTGATTGGTTTACAGTGGTCAGAGGAAAATCGCCAACAAAAACCAAGATACCAAGTTGGTAATATCCAGAAGCTGTAGCTTGAAACCATCCAAGCTCAATTCTTACTCCGTGGAATTCGAGTTGAGGATTTCCATGGCTGTTTAT
This sequence comes from Sisymbrium altissimum, assembly GCA_900406495.1. Lineage (NCBI taxonomy): Eukaryota > Viridiplantae > Streptophyta > Magnoliopsida > Brassicales > Brassicaceae > Sisymbrium > Sisymbrium altissimum. The sequence goes on from OVBI01000899.1 coordinate 24,970, forward strand.
CCACCTAATGACAGGAAGTAATGCTGAACGAATTGATCCGTGCCTCACAGTCCGAAGCTGTGCGTTTAAACCGGCAACAAACCGGTGCCAAACACTTGGTGGGATGTGCTGGAATAATGATTTGAAGCCTTTAGGAGATTTTCAGAGTAGAAAAGAAGGAAAAAAAAGTAGAGAGAGAGAGAGAAGCTAACCTGGCCAAGAAGATTTGTTAACAGTGCGTCACTATGAAGACTATAGGGTGACATATAACTTCCATCTCCACCAAAAAGTATGCACATTGGGAATCTTTTCTGTATAATAGAGACCATATCTACACGCTTCTCATCACCACCAAGAAAAAAATCTACGTATGCAACCATCAGATCCGGAGTGGCTCCAACCTGTTTCGACGTAGGAAACAGACAGTCAAAATGCGAAGTAAAAGCTAGCTAGCTGTGACGCAACACCGTATAACATTAGATGATAAGAATCCGAACCTTCATGCCTTTGTAGAGAGCCCTAGATCTGCATGAGCGGAGGCAAGAGTGGTCATATTGAGATTTTACATATTCCTGCAGGCGATGAATTTTTCTCCTTCGACGCCATTGTTTCCAAGACCAGGCGCAAGGATTTGCGAGAACTGATAGGATGCTGTGCACAGACCCTTCCCACCAATCATATGCCGCGGTAGAGTTGATCTCATCAATAAATCTGTTAAAAGCATCCTCGTACCTGCGAGTCAGAAATGTACAGAACAAATGAGTGCACATGCCTTGGAGTCAAATAAGCCAAAGGTCAATGTCACATTGGTCAGAAAATAGTAGGACTGAAGAAAATTGAATCTAGATTGATGGTATACATAGTCACTACTTTAGGAAAATGGTCAATCGAAACATTTTGTTAAAATTAGGTAGCACTAAAGAGATCATAACTTAGCTAAGAGTTTTTACTTCAACCATTTTAATCAAACATCGAATGGCATCCAATCACAACAGAATTTGACCAATCAAGTTATATCCTTACACTATCTCGATGATTGCTTCAGGACGAGAGTAGGGCAGATGCCAAGGCTCCCTGAAAGTGTTGGGACCCATGAAGTACATACGGTAAGCGTGGGTCTGTGTATCGTCAGACTTTGCGCCTCGGACCTAGAATGATAGGAGACAGGCCAGAGAATTTAGTTGACAAATCCGTATGTCTTACAACAAAAACCGAAGCTTTGAGACAAGAAAATATCCGTAACAACATACCTCAGAGAGTGACAGAAGATGGGGTAAGCAATGCGTACTCTGATGTTCGATGGAATTGGCACCATAGAAACTTAATCTGAGCAATCTGATACTTAATGTGCTTAGCAACAGACCTAAAACTACCACCACACAAGATAGAAGAAGAGCAAAGGGAAATGGCCCTCCAAATGCATAGACAAGCTCTTCCAGAGGTGTATAGCAATTTGGCAATCTGTACTTGTCAGATACACATTTATAGGGACAAACAGGTTCGCTAACTCCTCCTGCAGATTCAAAGCTCCACCCATCAGAAGACATCACAGTTTAGAAGAAACAAGGGATCGGGTAATGGAAGAGCAAGAGAACTATAATATACCTCGTACGTATACAAATTTGGCACGACTTGGCAGATGTTCAGGTGGGCAGGGTGTACAAAGACTTTTGTCAGAGCCTTCAACATTCTTGAAAGTCCCAATGGGGCATTCCTGAAGTAACACATCAAGCCAGAAAAATTCGAGAAGTATCAGGCACAAGCAAACAAGGGAGAGATTTGCAATGGTGGCAAAGGAACACTACTGCGTCTATCTAATTTCGTAGTTTGTTGACCCATTTTGTTGCTGAATTTGCCTAAAAGCTAAGACATATATGACCAGTGCCGGAGCAACTATAACATAATAAAGAATAAGACTTACCAAGCAAAATGTACCATAGAGTCCCTTCGGACACTTTTTTCCAGTCATCGTTCCCTCTTCCCCAAAACGGCCTCCATCGTCCCCTGCACCTCCTCTGAAGACATCATAGAGCAAGCAATTCAAGGTCTGTGTTCACATTTCATGAAAATACGTTTTGCATATTAAAACTTATCTGTCAGATTCCAGAGTTCCAGGATACGTTCCAAATTTTGCATAAAGAAAAATAGTACAGGCAGAGTCTCGAGCTAACCATTGTCCTCTCAAAAGACTACAAAGTAACAAGCAAGCAAGGGAGATTCCGTAATGGTGCATACCTATTACTAATGGACCCCTTGACGGTTGCAACAGGAAAATACTCGTCACCAGTGTGTAGCATGTCCCAGTGGAAATGAAGTCTCCCACCTCCACCCCCACCACCCCCAAGAGGGCCACCTCGGCCCCCTCGAGCTGATAGAGATGAATTCTTTGAGAGTTCAAGCATCTGAAGGAAAAGAAGAATCGTCCCACCAGATCCTCCACCAACTCCACCGACCAAAGATCTGTTACCATTCATAATTGGCTTTCCAAGGCTTTGGCCATCAGAGCTTAGAGATCCACGTAGAATAAGGGTCAAAAGAGGAAAATGGATGGACCCAATTACTGAAAAGATGGAAAACAAAATGTGACAGTGTCAGATGAGTAAACAGATAGTTCACAGTGTACTACTATTGGCTGCTCGCTTTTCTAAAAATAATAGAAAAAAGTACTGACCAATCATCCCACCACCAATCACATTCCCATATGATTTATCTGGACTTTCAGCTCCACTTCCTAACTCACAGGGAAAATCCGGATCGCCGTAGGTATGACCACCATTGCACACTCTCCCATTGAAAATGCCTGATCCCCCTCGCCCTCCATGCCCAGCACCACTCCCAGCCCCATTTGAATAAAGTCCTTTCCCCAGGCCACCACTGCAACCTGTCATAGGAATTTTATGCATAGAATTTAGAAACCCCATTAATTTTCTTGAAGACGCACAAAGGTATTTAAAATTATAACGACACGGTGAGAATTGCTGCAGCGAAAGGGCAATTTTCTGAAAAGGGATAGAAGATTGAGTTTTGATAGTTTATGTACCAAATCCAGATGCACTGATCAAGCCTTCATCAGTAACTACTACCGTTCTTGCCCTATGGATTTGTATTATGCTTCCTTTAACAAATCCACTCACAAGAATGTCCTCAACTCGACATATCTACAAAATTAAAAGTTTGAAGGATTAGCAAAAGTTTGAGGCTACAAATAAAAGAAAAGCACTATTAAGAAGCCGTCAAAGTCTGATGTCACTTCAGGAGAGTAACAAAGAAAGGACTAACTAAGCACAACTAGATGTATTGCAGGATAATGGAACTCCCAATTGTTTGGCTTATAATAGAGCAAAAAGTTTTGATCAGCCTAATGATTTCTTAAAAATAGTAGACTCTTTACTTGTGTAACTAACCTAGTTTATACTATACATCACAAAATCTAACTCGTGCCAGAAAGATAATTTTGAACCATCAAGATACTTCTTTATGAAACTTACCTGAAGGGAAAAGGATAATGTATAATTGACATGGCAATCATCCGGCGGACTTATCAAGTCAATTGGGCATGTCTTGCTCTCACAAAGGGCATGAGTAACCCTGTAAAAAAAGAAAGAGATTTTCTCGCAAAAACGTTTCAGTAATTAAGTCCAGCACTTATCACCCTCACAAAAAATAATGTAAACGTATAGGAAGTCATACTCACGCGTTTTTGCTTTCGTCGTCGTCAAGTGGTGCTTGTAGTATCGAACCTGGTCCAACCTGCAAATTTAAGGAACTGTTAAAAAGGAGTTTTGCATACTCCACACATGACAGTGTCTAAGTATGTGTTTGTAATAGACACGCAGAAACATGGTCATGATAGATATAAACAAATCAACAGAAGTTGGATTATATATCATGTTAAAGCAATAATTTCTTACAGTTATGTTGTAAAACTGAGATAGAGAAAGTCTCTGGCCTTTAATTGCATCCCCAGGACCGGTGAGCGTCAACATTCCTTGACCGTATACACCCAAGTTCGCATTAGAAGTAATTACGGAATATTCCTACAACAATAAGAAGTCAAAACCTGTCTTCCAGTGCAACCAACGGAAGAAAAAGAGACATGATAAGATTTACAAGTATACCGTCAGAACTGCAAGGTTGCGAACTTCAAGGACAGAGGAAGGCACCGCAGGGTTTCCTTCACCATCAATTTTAATTACAGAATTCAACATGAGCAGCATCTTCGTAACAAGTCGTAATGCACCATAAACCTTCATTCAGGGACAAAATAACTTAACAAAACATATAGAAAAGCAACACAGTAAAACAGAAACAAGATTGTTACTGAATGGTTAGGAACAATAACCTGCCTTTATAACGGAGTTACTCATTAAAAGCTCTTCTGCAACAAGCTCAAATTCTGAAATCGGATACTTTGATAACCCAAAGACAATGCTGCTTCCCCGATAAAGACTGATTTGACCTCTGACCTTCATAGTCAGAAAAATGAAAACAAAAACATTTAAATGGTAATGCCTACACAAAAGTATCTTAAGAAAGAGAGACGGGCATACAAGATGAATCAGGACTTTATCAGGACGAAAGAGACATTCAGAAAATTAACTGACCTGCATTCTGGTCCACAGCAGCGGAACCAAAACTTTTGCATGATTATCTACATAGATGTTTGACCACAGAGGCCTTGTAGGAAAATCGAGTAAAGGAGTCTCAGTCTCTGTAGTCATGTTATCATTTCCAACCCTTAAACTCACTAATTCTAAATTGAAGTACGTTCCAGCTGCTCCAGCATTTTTGGGGCACCCGATACTTGCGCCACCTGCAATTAAACGACAATCGGACCAAATAATTTAGTATAGATGAACTGCTATAGTATACAACAAGACAGCCTAAAATGGAGAACTATATCCACAAGAAACTAGAAAAGACATCAAGTTTGCCCATGATAAGGAAGCCGGAAAACAATTTTAGAAGGCTTTACAACTACAAGCACAACAAACCGATTCAAGCGGATGATAAATACATCCTGTACAAGACCTACGTCATTTGCATGAGCGGTAAAAGAAATACAAACCATGCACAAGAACTCTGACATCTTCTTGTATGCTGTAACAGTCAAGGGAGATCCTTCCTCCACCACCTCCACCCCATCCCCTCCCACCTGATGCGGATATTTTACCATAACCCTTCCTACATATCAAAAGGACACGTGAAAAAAGATTAATACTGCAGCAAAATTAACAAGTTAACATCCAACAGTAAAATCAATTTCCAAAGTACACCAATTTTGTTTTTGATACAGTCACGTTGCAGCACTAAAACAGGTAAGATTGAGATAGGACACAAATGTAAGCATGACACTTACAGCTTTACCGCACGAATACAGATACTTCCTCCAGATCCTCCACCACCTTCCTCTCCACTATCACCACCATCAGCAGAAACAGATCCATTCAACACTATCGTATCCTTCAATACAAGTTTAACACGACCTCCACCTTTCCCTTTGATATTCTTCGCAGATAACCTAACCCCTCCTTCGCTACCATAGCTCCAAGGCTCATGCAAAGACGACCAAGAATAAACATCACCACCCCAATAAGTCGATGTATTGCTCTTCATACACGAAGCACCTCTCCCACCATGACCACCACCCGCACCATCGGTACCAACCGGTGTTCCACTAGTCTGAGAAGGCGGTGGTCCAGCCAACGCCGTCGTGTAGATCGAGGAATTACTATCCATGGTTAGATTGACAGCAGAGAAAACCACCGAACCGGCAACGATTCTCGCTGATTGGCCCACGTGGATGTTTCCAGATACATTGAATGTGATCATACATCCTTCTATGGGGCAATCAACTAAGACATGTGCAAGTATGTTGAGATTCCCCGTCCCGTATACATATATATCAGAATCAAAACGCAGATTTGAGTTCAATGTGCAAGTGGTGTTCAGCGATCCAACACCGTCCAGGTTTTGGCAAGTCACGTGACTGATATTCCCAGTCCATAATCTCAGGGGGCTGTTTAATCCAGTGCTCCCCCGAGACTGTGGTGATAAGCTAAGACATGACGTGGTTGACACCAAAAGAACACACAAGAGGACGAGTTCGAGCATCACCAAAGGGAAGCGAAATCAGTCACCGAAATTAGCACTAGACGACATCTAAATTAAGAGTCGCGACTTCAATTTTCCGTCACTAATCTGAATTCACAAGTATCTCCATAAAAAAACAGTCTCGGGATTCGAAATTTCCCTGGAAAGTGGTTTGTGGCACACAAAATCTGAAACAAGGAAAAGAGAAAAGCCAAAAAGTAAAATCGCATGAGGATTTTGTTTTTCAGAAATCTAATGAAGAGGAAAACAATTTTGAGCTCCGCGATACGTTATCAGTAGAGAGTGGATAAGATGGTTTGAAAAACCTGATTAGAGGAATCGAGAAAAGGAAGATAATCTGGAATTTGCTTTGAAGCTTTGGATCTTCAGGAGTGGTGAGTCAAGAGATGGTCTCTTTTCTGTTTTACTTCGCTTTCCTTTTGTTTTTCTTTCAGCGTCTTGAGAAAAAAAGAGAGAGAGAAAGACTGTTATGGAGTTGAAGCTACGCTTAAATCAAATGTACAGCTGTCCTCGGCATCCAAAGATAACTACTAGTATAATTTTTTTGGTTGTTGTAAATCTTGCTTTATTCTTTTTTTTTTATAAGAAATCCCTACAGTTAATAATTACGTAAATTAATAATTACGTAAATTAAAATTATTATTTATTTCTATAATAAAATCACAAATTTCAGTACGAAAGTTTTTGTTTTCTTTTAATGACGGAGTTTACGACAGCGATCAATATTTTTCCATATATTACCAGACTACCATTCGTATGATGCAACCGTTACGCTTTTTGCTTTTGTCCAGTCTAATAAAATATTAGAGACGGTCAAAGTAATATCAGGAAAAACAAATTAAAGATTCATTAGAAAAATATCTGTTTCGGTTTAAACTATTAAAGGCGGGCTCGTGTCATAAATCTGACGTCAAACTCCTGTATAGCCCAGAAAAAAATGATATAAATGTGTCATTGCTCGGGTTGATTTATCTAGTAAAATGTAACAGATTTGAAAAAGGTTAAGCGGAAAGCTTTTGTATTTCATTTTTGGCATGTTTACATAAATGAAAAAAAAAAAGAAAAAAAAATTGAAGCTTGTCAAAAGCCAATATCAACGGATACCAAATATAATTAGAGAGAAATTAAAAGATTTGTTTAGAAGGCCCAACTAGATACTTAATCTAGTGAGCAGGTATACTGTATATATATATAATAACGTTCACGGCATCTCGCATTTCCACTTATTTATTTTTCAAAATTGAGAGTCCCTTTCAATTTTTTTTTATTTGGTTTTAATGCTAAAGCTAAAACCTCGAGAGGTCGGTCATTGCCAACACATGAGAGAGCTTTCTTGTCTGTTTGCGATCAAACCAAAAACAGATGGAGCGTTTCGTGTCGTAACGTCTAAAGATATTCGGGCTTCGGGCCCAATTAGACACCCGACAAAGTATCCGCTAAGCACCGCCTCATGTAGTATTGACACATGTTCAAAGCCTCAAAGGTCACAAGGAACCCCAACAAAGAGACAAATGTTCATGACACTCGGTCCAAACAATAGTTATAATTAGCAGATGCTATGTCCATTCCAAACCGAAAAATCAAAACAAAATCGGCTACTTTTTGTTGTCAAAACAACCTTTACAAAAGCAAAAACTAGACAAAACCTGAAAAGATAAATACCTTTTTTGCTGTGAAAACTTTTTATTTTGGAAGTCCTTCAAAATACTTTGAAAAGACACAGAAAAGATGACAAATTCAAACATAAACAGTAACAAACCGAAAAAAATTCGGTGTTAATCCAACACCAAAAACTGGATTGGACAACACCCATGGCCACAAAGAACCGATCTGGAGCCAATGAAACTATAATACCACTAGGTAATCAAATCATATACCAAATCAATGATTCAGACAAGCACCAAGTGAAAATATCCAAAAAAAAAACCAAATAAAGCAAGAGCTTTGTAGTAATCATATCAATATTACCAGACACCACCACCAATTTTTAACTATGGGTAGCTTCAGATAACTGACTAGGATAAGAGGATGATATATTATATAATATTATAATATTACACGGCAAAATAACAAACATATAAGCCCAGAGGATCTAGGGACCAAGACTTCTCTCCAGGGTACTTAGGTACCTGAATCTCTGCATTATCATTACCTGTTGCTGCGTTAAGCGGGCCAGAAAGGCACGTACCTTGCAAGCACCCGGAAGCCACCAGATGTTTGTTCGGAGCCGTGATAGCACGATACCAAGCTGCTGAATTTGCAAAAAGAGGTTTACAAACCCGTTGCATTCAACTTTTGCCTTTGTCATCTTTAGCCATTGTAAGGAAGTTTTGGGTTTTGTGAGCCTTGGTTAGGAGGTTGAGATTGCTGTGGGCCCGAAAGGTTTAGCGGCTGTGTGTAGTGTGAGAAAGGCTGCGAGTAGAGTGAATTCGGGAGACCCTGAGCGACAGGAGTCGTTAGCATCTTTTGACCAGAAACATGTGTACATAGATAAAGACGGTGAAAACTAGCAAGCCCTCAATTGTTTGTCCGAGTTTGCGTTAATGTTTAACTTCAACATCTTAAGAAAACCTTTTTTTGTTAATAGTAAACTTAAACAAACAATCAGCGATTAGGATTTTTCACACCAAAAGGACAAACCTGAGACTGAAGATTAGGGTTGTTCACACCAAAAGGATTCTGTTGTCCATCATCCTGGGATGAGTCGATAAAGCCAGCTTGGGTGAAAAGACCTTGTGCTCCGTGTGCCATATATTCCTGCATAAGCAACAAAAGGCTCAGACGAAGGTGTACGAATTAAGGAAAAAAATGTGTTAAGTGGAAAGGCCAGGTGAAAAACACCTGAGACATGAAATCGTTACTCCCACTGAAACGAGAGTAAGCGCCTTGAGAATTCTGGTTCATAAAGTTTCCAGGAAACGCTCCATGGGCTCCTTGAGTAGCATAATCAACAGCATATCCTCCCTGTGAGCCATACCACGAAGTTATATATAAATATGGCCCGGAACTCAACAACAACAGATATAACCCATGTGAAAAAGAGCTAGTGATTAGTAATTCTATGCGAAACTCAAAAAGTATCAACTTCGCAGCGCGTAGTTATAGATCAAGCGCAACCTCCGAATGTGGAGAGGTTTCCAGCTTCCTAAATACGCTTCTCCTACTATCCTATATCCAAAGTACGACATGTCTAATCACTAAAGTAGGCAGAAGAGAAACTACACCTGTGTGGAAAAGTCGCCCATGTTGTAAGGAACATGAGATCCCTGGCTCTTGAAATCATCACCCAGGAAATCCTGGAGGTGTAGGGAAAATGGAGATTAAACAACAGATAAAAAGTAGAATACACTGCGACCGAGTCACCAAGTAACATTAAACGAGAAGACAACCTGAGATATGCCGCCCATAAATCCATCCCTGAACGCTTGGCTACCCTGAAAAGGCAACTATCGTGTCATGAAACCAAAACAATCGAGTTCTAATGCTTCGAAAACTAGATGAAAAGATGAAACTTTGTATGAGATGGGGAAAATATTTACATATCCAGGTTGGGATAGCGGACCACCAGGAGAAGGCTGGCTATTTGGACTATCAAGGGGAAAGTTAACATTAGGGCCAATAGTTCCAACATTATGCTGGGTGGCTTGTTGGTGCGGAAGGTGTCCCCCAACTGAACTTCCACGACCAGCACCAAAACCGTGGTTTCCAGGTTGGGGAGCAGCACCAACTGGTCCACGAGTTGGAATAGCGTATGGCTGAGAAGGAGGACCACCAGGAAAGGGTGAAAGTGGTACCCTAGGTATTGGGTAGCCAGCTGGGTGTAGTCTAGCACCATTAGGTGGGCCAGAAGGCATATAAGAACCACCAGCTGAATCAATAGAAGAACACGTTAAACATGGTGATCCAGCAGACATAAGAACCACCAGCTGAATCAATAGAATGACAAAAGCACAAATATAATTACAGAAGATACAAAAAGGTACTGGACATTTACCCCTTCCACGGTTGCCTCTTCTGTCAGCATTAGGATTACCCGAACCAAAATTATCATTTCCAATAATGCCAGCCCCACCACCATAAAATAGTCTCCGATCATTGTAAATCTAAAAGGAAGTATGGAAGAGGATTAATTTATATTGCTTATCATTGTAATCTACGTTGATGGACATCGAGATTTATTTGGTACCTTTCTTGGCTTCTGAAATTGCACCATGCTCTGCTTTAAGTTATTAAGAGGTCCCTCAACCAAGCACTCATGTTCCTGTCGATATAAGGAAAACAAAAAAAAATGCTTAAGTTAGTAACATAGAATCATTCATAGGACTCAAAGAATGATTGTAACAAATGAGTGGCAACAGATGATGACAATAACGATTTCGTAGAAGACCTCATCTCTGCTTTGAAAGAATAGGTGTACCTTGTAATGTGTCAGCAAGCCATTCCACAGAGGCTGTTTACTTAGAACCTTTGGGTTTCCAAGAATAACAATTCCATAACGAGCACGTGTAAGTGCAACATTGAGCCTCCGTGGATCATTAAGGAACCCAATGCCCTGAAAACCAGCAGTTACGAGTCAAATCCTACAATGATTCTCAGAAGCAATGTACCACAGAGGACACACAAACCTGATGCTCGTTACTTCGGACGCAAGACAATATGATGTAATCCTTTTCTCTTCCTTGGAAAGAATCAACACTCGCAACCTGTAAATTCGAGTGTTTGTTAAATAAATGACAGGATCAATAACCCTTTATAAATACGACTTTGACAATACTACCTCAATTTCCTTGTAAAGTTGTTGTCGGAGAGAACCATTTCTTGCCATGTAATTAACAATGTATGCCCTCTGTCCCTCGTATGGAGTTATCACCCCAATCTGGTAACAACGAGCATAATCAGCAGATACCAAATAATTTACTAGGCATAGTAAACAGTCCTAGTACACTCACCTGACTGGGGACAACTCCACTCTTTAAGAAAGCGGTCACAAGTTTTTCCACATTAGCAGCCTCGGTTCTATTTAGATATGATGTTCCACTAGCACTGATCTCCTCTTGCCCCAGCTGCAAATTGAAAGACAAGATAAATTGACCAAGTTTGCTTTTAATGGATTTTTGACGGTGGGGGCCACGGCTTTGGTAGACCATTTTTTAAACGTTCTACACTAATCCTAGTGCGAAGTTTGATACCTGGACATAGAAAAACATGGGCCGGTTAGGCACAGGCCAGGGGAAATCAATCCCTGTTGTCTGCCTTTCAATAATTGTGACTCCATTCTGTAGTGTTCCTTCATAGAAGCTATTAGATGGAAACTCGGACAAAGCTGGATGCATACGATATTGAACCTGAGATCAAGAATATATGACAACATTTAGTGGAGTCACAAGAATAATTCCTAACGGTAAAAAGCCAGAAGCAGTCAAGGGAATTAGAATATATTATCTTCCTTAACCTCATAACTTCCTTTAAAAAAAAATATATATTAACATATAAAATTCCATTTCAAGTGGTGAAATCTGCTAAGCGACTAAAAGAGTACCTGCAATCTAATTGGTTTAATGCCAAGTAGCACAAGGCGTTCAAAGAGAGACTGTGCCAAACCAGCACGAGCTGCTTTCTTGCACATAATGACGGGGCCAAGCTGACAATGATCACCAACAAGAACAACCTAGTGCAAAAAACTTCTGTGAGCAATCGATAATAATTAACGGTAACAAGTCAGCTCGTTGACAACCCTTATACCTGTTTTACCCCGAGGACCAGAGGAATAAGGCACTCAGGTTCTGTTGCTTGAGTAGACTCATCAATAAGTACCTAACAAAGAGGACGGCTATATCAGCTTCCACACTCCACCGAACTAGAGATGCTCAAATTTAAGTGCAGCAAATGTTCAAAGTTAATCTTAACCTGTCTAAATCTAAAATTTGACAACCGAAGATCCGCAGCACCAACACATGTGCAGCAAATGACATCAGCACTCTGAGTTATCTCGCGTTCAGTTGCCCTTTTCAAATTTTTGTATTTCTTTTCATCACTGCTTGACAGCTCACCTAGTGACAATTAAAACAATAAGAGTTTTGTTCACTTCAAAGCTTAAACAAATCAACTGCAAGAAGCTGGCAATAGAAAGGTAAATAAAGATTTAAAAATTTAACTACAGATAACAAGCTGAAAATATGGGACCTTGTTCATCTTTCAACTGCTGTAGCTTATGCAATTCGCTCTTCTCAGATGTGTCCAGATGCCGTACCTGCAAGCAACCATTCATTTGATTATATTCAAAGAGAGAAAGAAGAACGGGACAGAACAAATCACAGAGAGTTCAAGTATGACACCATGTGAACTAACCTGGTAATGAAGGGTCAAATGCTCTACAGGAGAACTTACAGCTTCCCTTGACTTTGCACAAAGGCGAACAACCTGGCAATAGAGTAAGAGAAAGTTAAAAAGGAAGCAACATAATTTGACAAGAATTTTCAGCCTCTTCAAATAATTTGGATGGTGGCAACTTTCCAAAATGAATAATAAGAGCATCTGGTGTGAAAAATTAAATTAATTAATTAAAAAACTAGGCATTGTTGGACCAAATATTCACCTTTAAACCAGTAGCACTAATTTTTTCGGCTAGTTGGTCGACAGCAACATTACTTGGGGCACAAACGAGAACCTGTCAGGCAACAATTTTTAATTCTGGTAGTCAACTCATAAAAAGCATTCTGAAAGATCAATAATCAGCTTTACCTGCCCCTGGCCCTGCTTTGCCATGTGATACACAATTGCAGCAGAAGTTACAGTTTTGCCTGTGCCAGGTGGACCTTGGATCAAGCTGATAGGCTTCTGAAGGACACTCTTCACCGCATTAACCTGATCACGGATAAGATATAACCTGTTAGATATCCGTTATACAGATTCAAAAGATAATCTCTCGTTGTATTAACAAGGCACATGGGATCAAAACGATGCTGAAAGTTCCAAAAGGTAGTTACGACAAACATTCTTCGTGAACTTGATAAGCTGAAAGCCACAAATTACCTGAGATGCATTGAGTTCTGGAAGGCCAGGTACCCCAAAACGTCGAGGTAGTGTGTTCCGGACCATCTGGGCCTCAACTTCATGTCCCAATAACTGATGGTAAATATAACTTCAAAGAACAGAAACGGAGTAATTCAGTGATCAATCAGCGTGCAGTAACAAAGGGGCAGACACCAGAAAGGAACTAGGCTTTCAGTTGACTGACTTACCCACTCACACTTGTTTCATCTACAGCAAAATTCTTCATTGCTCCCTGCATTCGATCAAAGCTTGTACTTTTCCAAACAAAATCAACGCAGAATCCATGGTTCACGTCAATTGGAACTCCCTACACACGAGTAACTAAGGTTGAACATATCTCCACAAGTCAATGTCCGAAGCAAGGCAAACAACTGAATTAAACTCACCTGATTAGCTCGGAGTTCAAGAGCGACCTCCTCTTGTGCAGTTAGCTTGATCTGAAGAAATTTAAAAGAAATATTGGTAAGGACCTACGCGCTCTCACTTACCGGATCCATCCTGCTAACAGAATTGATCGTATGTAATCATATCAAGACCAGGAAAGAGGCATACCACATGTCCAACTGATTGCCAGGCTGGATGAGCAGCATCTCCCGAGTAGCGCAGACGTAGTTCATCACCCGGCACCAATCGTAATTCATTTTCCTCCTACGTCAAAAGTTAAAATCAGATAATGTCCTAATCAAGCCTTAATAGCCAGTACTAAGTTTCAACCACCTTTGGGAAGACGAAGTATGCAACGCGTTTCTTGTTAAGACCAATATCCCACCGAACTGTGAGGTTTTCCTTGCTTTGAGACTCTTTCATCATCTACAGCAAGATCAAGATGATAAGCCGCAACAGAACAAGTATAGAAGGAACATGGAAAATAATCCTACAAATACTAAATACACACCTTATCATAATCTGCTTCGAGCTTAATGAGAGGTGCAAACACGTTTTGATACTGCAGAAGGAAAAACACCAAAAAGGTTAAGCACAAAAGCACAATACTGATACTGACCTCGTCCAATAAACTGGCATAACGAATTGACTGTTCCTGCGCATAGAGTTACTTATAAAAGGCTGAGAAAAGGTATACCTGATATGCATCCTCATACTTAGGTTGAACAGGCTGAGGTTCATCGTCTACACCAGGTTTTTCAAGGTCTTCAAGGGTAGCATCCGGATTTGTCTTCCATAATTCCTCTATCTTGTTAATTTGCTGTGCGCTAATTTGGCGTGCCCTCAGCTGTTCCTGCTCTGATGGGACCTGCAAAAAAAAAAAAAGTTAATACTAGCTCTAATATGAGAAGGTCTTTTAAAAAAGACAAGAACGGATAAAGAAACTAACTTTGACAAGCCAGGGGAGGAAACACCTATCGTCAATCAAGGGACACCACTGACTCAGGTCCCAGTTCATATCCTTCAAGGCATTTACGTTTAAACAAGGATCTCTACAGAGAAGGACGACAACACTGTCTGTCTTCGCAGAGATGAAACCGAGAAGAAAGACATTTCGACACCCACAGTTGTAGCATTCAAGAATAGTTTCCCCTAGCGGACTGTCTCTATGGAGACAAACTTCCTTGTGTTTTGCTCGAACCTTTAAGAGTTAACCAAAAGAAAGATATGCATTTAGAATCTTAAAGGATGCAATTACTAATTCACCACAACACTAAGTTCGACTGACCAGGTGATTGACAATATGCGAGCCCGAAGTGTTTCCCCTAGAATTGCAGAACCACTTCCTACAGGACGCCACGTTACACCTAACCACGCAAGCTGGGTTCGAGATACCACAATACTTACACGCGTGCTCCGTGAAATCATTCTTACCATAATCGAAACCGTCATCGTCTCCAGTCTCCTCAAAGTTCAAATTTCCAATACCCGTGGCCAATGCATCAACCTGGCTGCTACTACTAACACCACCACTTCCCCCAACTCCACCGCGTCCCGCTTTGGCGCCATTCCCGGCACCGGCAGAGAGGGAAGAAGGCGAGGAAGCCTCGGAATGATGATCCGCGGCAGGTCCTCCAACGCCGCGATCGGAAGGGTCGACGATGGAGATGGAATCAGAAGGTGTCGGCCATGCCGTCGGTGATCGAAACTCTGGGTAATCGAACTCCGAATCACCTTGAGAATTGAATTCCAAAAAGGTATACGCGTCGGCAACCGTATCAGGCTGAGATGCCGTCTCAAAGAGATCGCTCTGTTGAGAATCCATTGAAATCGGGCGGGGAGAAATCAAGCTCCCTGGGTTACGATCGTGTCGCTCTTAGACTCGTTTGCTTCTTCAATTTGTTTTATTTTTCTTTCTCTGAAGTAAGAGAGAGTTAGGGTTAGGGTTATGCGCCAGTGAAAAACGGACCCCTGAAAAAGTTAGAGAGAATTGGAACCGAATGTGCGTGTCAAAGAAGAAGAAAGGGGGCGCGTGGAAACAAATAAATATTTCATGCGTCTGCTTTTACACGCGACATGCTCTAGTTTATGGCCTATGGGCTTCACGCACGTGATGTTGTGTTGGGCCCTTCCCACCACCGTTAGCACGTGAGCTGAAAAATTATCTTTTTTATTTAGTAGGGGTTATTGGTTTGTGTATTTTAATGAATTTGAAAATCTGAATAAAATCTAGTGTTATTGGTTTCATGATTTTATAATCCATGTTATAATCATGTGTTATTGGTTTTATGATTTATAAATCCTAATTAAAATCAAGTGTTATTCAATCATATAGATTTATTTATGGATTTGATTTTATAATGAATTTGAGTGGATTTGAGTGGATTTGTTTGTTAAAAATACAAAGACTAAAATCCGAAAGGAACCCTCGGATTTGTACATATTTATTATTAGATTTGGAAATCAAAATATTTTGTTTAGATTTATAAATCTCATACAGATTTCTAAATCAATAAATGAATAACACCCCTTAAATGTTAGTTGATTTAGATTTACAGCCTTAGATGATAGGCCCAGTCTAATTACAAAATATGTTGTAAGACTCGTTTTATGGTCTTAAATTTCGATTTACGAAGCAAATCTTCCACCACTAAAATCATACCGCTAGATTATCACCTCTTTTTTGTTGAATAATATGGAAATCAATGTTAAACAAGTATTTATTCAATGTTATGAATATTCTGAACACAAATTATTTTTTGGTGGTCGATTAAATTACCAATATAATATATGGTTTGCTATATTAACAAAATATAGCGCATTCTCGAATCTCGAATGTCTTTTTATTTATGATATTATATATTGGTTATTGAATTGGTTGAAGTTTTTAATGTTTTGTTGATACAAAAAATATATTAAAAAATACGATAATCTTTGTTAATATTATGGTTAGAAGTTTGGGTTTGTTTTCTTCCAAATTCCATACATCTATATAATTACGTACTCCCAAACTCTAAAAGACAAAAAAAAAAAAAGTTTTCTTGATAAATACGAACCATAAAAAAATAATAACTTAATTAATTACTATCACATAATATCATATTGTACCCTGTTTATAAATATCAGTATCTGTACATCCTATTTACCACACTCATCGAACGTTACGTAAGCAATTTTCTATAACAAGTTTAGAGTTCAAGATTTCTATATAACGAATAACCAAAAGTTTCCTGTATTCCCATTTTTACGCCAGTATTATTTGTATATACCAAAAAAAATCAAGAACCAAATTCAAAGCAACTTAAACCATACAAAAAATAGGTAAATTACAAAAATAGAAAATAGAAAAAAGAACTAAAAACAACCACACGTACGTATTAGGAAATAAAAACCGTCCATTTGCGTAGCCTCTACTTGGTAACCTCCGAAGCCATGAAATAGTCGCAAAGCCTTTTCTTCTTCTTCTTCGTTTCTAATTGCTTTCGACGAAGATCGATCGTAGAGAAGTCTACCTCGTAGACCTCTCGCTCAAATTCGATTCCCATTATCGTTACCAACATCAAATATGCGTCTCTCTCGTAGTCCTACCCCCTTCGTTCTCCTCCTTTTTCTCGTTATTGTTGCACCAGCCGTATCGGCNTCCTTTTTCTCGTTATTGTTGCCCCAGCCGTATCGGCTGGTGTAGCTATCTTGAGAACAGATTATTACCAAAAGACGTGCCCCGATTTCAACAAAATCGTGCGTGAAGCCGTTTCAACCAAGCAAGCTCAGCAGCCGACAACTGCTGCCGGGACACTCCGTCTCTTCTTTCACGATTGTTTCCTGGAAGGTTGTGATGCATCTGTTTTGATAGCGACCAACTCGTTTAACAAAGCGGAACGTGATGATGATCTTAACGACTCCCTCCCAGGAGATGCTTTCGACATTGTCACTCGCATCAAGACAGCTCTCGAGCTGTCGTGTCCCGGTGTGGTGTCTTGCGCTGATATTTTAGCGCAGGCTACGCGTGACCTTGTCACGATGGTAGGAGGACCTTACTTCGACGTAAAGCTTGGTCGTAAAGACGGACTCGAATCCAAAGCCCATAAAGTCCGAGGAAACGTCCCGATGCCTAACCAGACGGTCTATGACATCCACGGGATGTTCAAGAAAAATGGGTTTAGTCTACGTGAGATGGTAGCATTAAGCGGAGCTCACACAATCGGATTTTCTCACTGCAAAGATTTTAGTGACCGGCTCTACGGATCAAAGGCCGATCCAGAAATCAACCCGCGATTCGCAACCGCTCTTAAAGAACTATGCAAAAACCACACCGTGGACGACACAATCGCGGCGTTTAACGACGTGATGACTCCGGGAAAATTCGACAACATGTACTTCAAGAACCTAAAACGAGGACTAGGGCTATTAGCTTCCGATCACATCCTTGTTAAAGACAATAGCACGAAACCGTTCGTTGAGCTTTACGCAACTAACGAGAAAGCATTCTTTGAGGATTTCGCACGTGCAATGGAGAAACTCGGCACGGTCGGCGTTAAGGGCGATGGAGAAGGAGAAGTGAGACGTAGGTGCGACCACTTCAACAATCTCAACGTATAAGGAAAAAAACAACAACAAAAATAATATTTATGTTTTGTATTTGCGGGGAGAAAGGAGAAATTGCGAAGAAGAAAGGTTTCGTTGGTATATATGTTTTAATACTATGTATTATAAGCAAGATCATGTAACAATTCAGATGAGATGTTTATTTTTTCATGAAAATGCAAATTGTTATCTTAAAAGTATATAGATACAGATATATTATATATCGAAGTATCCAACAGTTGTACAGGTTTATACATTATTTTATGGTTGATTACGTTGCCAAAAAACATAATTAGGAAACTATGCACAACAATGATTTTTTCCCAAAAGTATTTTTTAAAAAAATTTAAAAATGATTTTCCCCCCGTTAACAATGAGATACTACGATAGGCAAAACAACAGAATCATGACTTTTTAATTATATGTTTGATAAAACTATTAAGGCTTCAAACGGTATATATTATGCAAGACTGGGGTGAAAATTAATGAAATAGAAGTTTAGGGAATATGAAAACTAGAGGAATGTTTTGCTTTGAAATTAATTCGTTTTGAGTTTTCTAGAAAAGTTACTGGAATATGTATACCATGCATGATTATCATTGTAATTTGTAAAAGTGACATTATATTTAATTAATACTATTATTTTATCTAGTCCAGTTTTCTTTAATTAAAAACCACAACCTGTTCTCCCTAAAGAAATACGTAACTATTTTGAATTTTTTTGCACGTTGCTAGTTAGATTCGCAAATAGGATGAGCCATTACCATTCCGCGGAAATTACAAACAAAAAAATAAAAATAAAAGTTAAATGTGATTGTTGATTATCATAAAAATGTTTCAGTTATATTGTTTTTGTCATGTTTTTGAGCTCATGCTTTTTGTCCACCGCAATTTCCGTTAATTATATCCTAATGTTTAAGGCGAGTGGCAACGCGGGAGATGAGCGAGCCATCTAAAAAAAGCATGTGTGTGGACACCACATTCATGTCCGAAGATTTTGTTTGCTTATAAATTGGACCACGTGTTACTTCAGATCTATTCTCTTTA
The DNA here is from genome assembly GCA_900406495.1 of Sisymbrium altissimum. Lineage (NCBI taxonomy): Eukaryota > Viridiplantae > Streptophyta > Magnoliopsida > Brassicales > Brassicaceae > Sisymbrium > Sisymbrium altissimum. The sequence goes on from OVBI01000899.1 coordinate 44,131, forward strand.
GTGTTTGCCTCCCCCAAAGAAAAAGAAAATGAAGTTGTTGATTTATTTTGTTGTATTCTTTCTCCTCTTAAATGTCATCACAGCTAACAATGTGGCGAATTCGTTGATTCGTGATTATTGCAAGAACGCTTCTAGAACTGCGGAACCATATTACTATAAATTATGCATCACATCTATCAAAGAAAATCCAGAAAGTCAGAAAGCGAGAAATATCGATGATTTGATCGTAGTAGGAGTGAAAAACGCTATGTCTAATATGACGAACGTGAAACGAATCGTGGAGAAGATTGTGAAGGAGAGAAAGTTTAAGAGTAAGTTGAGTGAGAAGTTGTTGCGCGATTGCCTTAAGCTTTATGCTGAGGGCACTGGTTTGTTAACCAAAGCTTTAGAGCAGATGAAATTGCGGGATTACAAGAACGTCTCCTGGAATCTAGCCGATGCAGCAGTTGTTCCGAGAACTTGCGAAATGGGATTCAATGGCGATAATAACCAGACATCTCCAGTGACAAAAGAGAATGACATTCTCTTCGAAATGGTCGACATTCCTCGATATTTTAATTTTGATGCCCATATTCTTCATCCGTCCACCGTATAGCGTCTAGCAAAATAGTCCATTAGTTGCAATCATTTACTATTTTTTTATTTATGTTAAAAAAACATAAAGTTATTAGATTAGAACATGCGTTTGAATTCTATATACACTATGTTGTCTTCGGAATAAATGTAAAAGTGGAATATTTTGCTTTGTATATTCCATGACTTTGTTTCTTTTTTTTTTTGTCGACTAATTAATTTATTGTATTAGATCAGAGAAATCCACCAAATGGTGCAAACCATCCTCAAAGAGAATAACAAACCCACCAAACAGATAGAACAATAGAGATGTTCAACGTCAAAAACAAAGAGAAATTGAATTCTCGGGTGAAGATCGGAGCAACTCTGAAATTTTTTTAGAAAGTATCTCATCAATAAAAAAAAAAGAAATTAAAAAATGGAAAAAAAATTAAAAAGAGTTTAACATAGGAAATATGGCGTTTCCCAAGACCACTGGATCTATATCAGTCTATGGATAAGTTAATTGAGTCCATCAAGTTCAGATACATTATTCATTTTAAAAAAAGTTCTCATTTGAAATACTATAAAATATTAATAAACACTTGTTGTATCATTAATTTATTTATGTTTAATTTAATTACTTTTAAAAGATTTAGTTAGATAAATGAATTATATATATATATATATATATTTGTCAACAATATTAAGGTAGAAATTAAAAAGATTTAGAAATAAATTATTTTAAAATATTAACATTAAATGGTTGAGATGTCCATTTGGATTTCAATGAGGATGTTCAATAGGGTGATTTTAAGAGAGAAGAGAAAGAGGATAAAAAATTGCTTTCAAAATCCACAAAAACTTTACCTTCTTCTTATTATTATTATTGTTTTGGCTTTGTGTTCTATGATTTTCATTGTATAAGTTAAAATTTTAACTTAATTCAGTCAATTTCTATTCTACTAATAGAACCATTTCCAGTTAGCAAACAAATAAATGGTAACTATATTTTGATATTCTGCTCTAAGTGCTCTTTACTCGTGATTTTGTGATGCTCTGCGGAAATTACAAATTTTATCAAACTCTATTTTAATTAGGAAACTATCATCGGAGCTTTTTCTGCTAGGGTTGTTGATGTATTATTTTTGAGTTGGTGCTTTCGGTCCACCGCGATTTTCGTTAATTATAGCCTTATTTTTTATGGGGAGTGGCAACGAAGTAAGCGGAGTGGTAATGCATGACATGAGCCATCTAAAAAAAGTATGTGTTTGAATAACACATTCATTTCCAAATATTTTTGTTTGCTTATAATTTGGCTCACAAGTTACGCTGTTCAATCTATTCTCTCTACTGTTTATTTTTCAAAAAAAAAAAAAGAAAAAGAATGAAGTTTCTGGTTTACCTCGTTGTGTTCTTTCTTCTCTTGAATGGTATCAGCTCCAACAACGTGGCAAATCCTCTGGTTCGAGATTCTTGCAAAAGTGCTGCAAAATATAAGAAAGCACCTTTCTACAAGTTGTGTATCACATCTATCGAAGAAAATCCAGAGAGTCATAAAGCGAGACATATCGATGAATTAATCTCTATCGGAATAAAAAACGCTATGTCGAACATGACGAAAATAAAAGGAGTTGTAGAGAAGATTCTGAAGGAGAGAAAGTATAAGAGTAAGTTGAGTGCGAAGTTGTTGCGCGATTGCCTTCAGCTTTATACTGAGGGCAATGACTGGTTAACCAAAGCTTTAAAGTACGTCAAATCGCGAGATTACCAGCGCGTCTACAAGACTCTTGGTGATACGAGAACAGTTCCAACCACTTGCGAAATGGGATTCAACGGCGATAATAACCAGACATCTCCGGTGACTGAAGATAACGATATTCTCTTCGACATGGTCGGGATTCCTCATTCTTTTAATTTCGATGCCCATATATCAAAATAGCCCACCGTATAGCTAGCATCCCCGTCGATTTTTGGCGGTTAATATTTACTATATATATATATATATATATATTAATATATATAGCCTAGTACTGCGTTATAATAAATGATATAAAACCTGCCGGTTGCTTGCAGTTGCTTTCTTTTGAATAACTTAGTATTAAACAGAGCTATTAACACGGGCGACCTAATAGCCTAATCGACATCGTCAAAAATAAATATTGCTTAATCTTCATGGTCTCTATTAAAACCCGAACCTCTTAAGATCCATATGCAAACGTCATGGGTTGTCCATCTTTACGGACGTCGTGGGTTTTCTTGAGCCATTATATAAAGATGTTTGTGCGCGATGTGCCTCTAAAACATAGAGCCTAGAAATTAAACAAAACAACCGCTCATTTCGATGGAAAAAATCCGAATGAATGAAAAAACAAAATTAATAAGAATGCAGCTCTTACCCTTGTTAATTGACTTTGTCTTTTTCATTCATTCGGATTTTTTTCGATTTCTTCAATTTTGTTAAGATCTTCCCTTTTCTTTCGCTATATTTGGGATGCAGCAAAGAATGTAGCTCTTACCCCTACGAAAGTATTGTGTTCTATCCCCTCTTCATTTCAAACCTTTTAATTAATAGGCATTTTTCCACATTCATCCTAATTGTTAAATTGGTTTTGATATGTCGGTCGTGATTGTAGATAAATCGGGCTTGATATATCGGTCGTCATTCAAGTCAAGTTAGACTTGGTTGGTCAGCTTTTGGCCCTAGTTGTTTTCGAATTAGAAGTCCATATCAAAAGTAAGATATATAAATATAGGAAACCTGTACCAATGAAGACGAAGAATAACTTATTGTTGCGATAGACAAATGGTAACTTAACGTTGTGATATACGAATATCGACCCATGATTCATGATATACCATCGGTTTTGGCTTGTTAACCGGAGTTACTGGGAATGAATTTATTTTTCCTAACAAAAATTAATGTTGTTTTGTCATTTCATTTGTAAGGATGAACGTTGAATAAGACTTATCAGGGTTTTTTCCCACAATTTGACTTTTCAAATGATAAATAGAGGATATTGCTTGTTAACATTTATAGAATCCCAAATTTCGAAATTACAAAATAGAAGTATTTGTAAAATTAAATTTTGGTTTGGGGTATCACAGAAACGTTTCAGCTAGGAAGTTTGTTGTTGTGATATTTTCTAGCTCATGCTTTCGGTCCACCGTAATTTTCGTTAATTATAGCCTTATTATGTTCGGGGGAATGACAACGAAGGAAGCGGAGTGGTAACGCATGACATGAGCCATCTAAAAAAAGCATGTGTTTGAATTAATACTCTCATGACCAAAGAGTTGTGTTTTACTTATAAATTGGATGAGATCACAAGTTGCTATAGCTCTTCAATCTGTTCTCTCTAGTGTTTGCTTCCCAAAAAAAAAACAAAAATGAAGTTCTTCATTTATCTCGTTGTGTGCTTCAACCTCTTGAATAGTATAATCACCGCCAATAAAGTAGCAAATTCTCTGATTGGAGATTCTTGCAAAAAAGCTTCGAAATATAAGGAATCGGAATCAAATTCCTACAAGTTCTGCATCACATCTATCAAAGAAAATCCGGAGAGTCAAAACGTGAGAAATATCGATGAACTGATCGTGGTAAGTCTGAAAAACGCTATGTTGAACATGACAAACGTGAAAGGTATTGTGGAGAAGATTTTGAAGGAGAGAAAGTATAAGAGTAGGTTGAGTGAGAAGCTGTTGCGTGATTGCATCAAGCTTTATTTTGAAGGCACTGACTCCTTAACGAAAGCTTTAGAGCAGATCAACACTACAAGGATCAGTGGCATATAGCGAGAATGGGTTTGGTCGGTATGGT
>OVBI01000900.1:0-48479 GCA_900406495.1 Sisymbrium altissimum
ATGGCGGAGGAGGAGAGAGCTCAAGACTATCGTCCCCAGAGGAGTTGTTTTTGCCGAAGAGAATCGGGAAAGAAGAAGACGAAGTCGGAGATGCTTATTGGCGGTCGTCGCCGGAAATCGTCTCAGAACACCGCCGGGGGAGAAAAATTTTGGTTTTGATGAAAATAAAAAAAATTTAGGGTTTGAGGTGTTTTCTTTAATTTTTTTTTTTGTTAATTCATGAATAATTGCAATTCTGTAATATAAACGAACTCTAAAAAATTATAAATCTTTTGACTACTATTCTCCAACTCTCAAAATTTTAAAGATTACTTTACTAATATACCAACTTTTTGAGATTGTTTTAGTAATTATCTCTATATATATTGGGTAAAATAAAAACATACAGAATCGTTATCCTTCCATTTATTGAAACAGTTTGAAAAGAAACTCCTAGCTCGAGCTACGATACAAGGTTTTACTCGTTCTCTCCACTTTCTACGATACGCACAAGGTCCGAAAAGATAAAGATGTAAACATTTAGGCAAAACGGTTAAAAAGACAGAAAAAAAAGTTCGGGTTAAACAGTAAAACATAGCTAAAGTTACGGTCCCTATTTTTAAACATTTATTTAATCTTTCATTTTTCCCGGTTTCAACCGAGTCATCTCTACCGCCGTGACTCAGCAGCTCCCGCGAGTTTCCACGCCGAGGTAGTAATAAGTGGTCGCGTCTGCCAGCCTAGCATCAAGCAACCGTCGTTTTCTTCAACTCTATATCCATCTCCGCCGGCGAAGAGCGATAAGAGCATGCTCGCTTGTTTAAACGCGCTGGATCCAAGAGGCACCGGGTCAAACCCGACGGATCCCATTCGGCTTTTCCACTGTGCCAGCGTCTCGTGTCGCTCGACCCGATCGGATCCTTCCGCCGCGACAACATTGACGATCTGTCTCCCTAAGTAAACCTCCGACATAACTCGGTCTTGACTCGGTTGGGTGTAACTGTCTTCGAGCGAGTCGAACAAGCTCGAGTAGTAGTGAAGCGCTTCGTTGAACCTATCGAGGAAGACGTTCCCGTTGTGGTTCGCTTCTTGCTCCACCACTGTCACGATGCTCGGCTTCACAGCCTTTACGGTAGCGAGAAGCTTCTCGATGGAGCCGGATCGTGCTAAAAGCCTGTGGAGCTCAAACACAGAGTTCACAACTAAGGTTTCTGACTCGGGTCGGGTCTCAAACATTTCGGGTTCAAGATCCGATAAACTCTCTGCCGCTAAACCTTTGAATTCGAACTCGACGCCTATCGCCTGAGCGAACTGAGCTAACTTCCAACCTAACTGCTGAAGCGAATCCGAACTCTCCGTCTGCGGAGGTCCGATTCCGGTGAGACGAAACGACGGTGGTCCGCCGGGTCTTACCGCTAAGGCTTGCATCAAAGCTGGCCACTGCATCCCTTGGTTAAGTCCAAGATCGATTACGTGTACTCTACGCGCCGTTGTGACAGCTTCTAGGATGGCTTGGTTGGCAGTGAAATGAGCGAACTTTAAGTAAGGGCAAGACTCGTAGAAGTGCATCTGCAATACCTCTTCGAGTGAGGGACCCACCGTCTCCGTCGCGTAAGCACGACGATATATCCGACGAGCTAAGCCTTGGGCGAAATACGTAGCGACTTTCCCCATAGCGCCAGCTTGAGAAGCCGCCAGTGTTCCAACGCTCTTCACGAGCGCGTCGGCTAAGCTGAGGTCATCTTGCTGAATTGCCTCCGCGCACGCCACCAGCGCGTGGACGAGTCTGACGCCGCTCTCCTGCGAGTCAACGAGCACCACTGAACGAGTCAACTCTCCAGCGGAATCTCCCCAGGATCCGACTGATCCGAGTCGGATCCTTTTGCTGCTGGCTTCCTCGTCAACGCCTTCCTCTTCCTTTGGAAACGCCGAAAGACCCGGAATTGCGCTCAGATCGTATTCCGATCTATCCTCGCAAATTCGGGTCGGGTCGAGATCCGAAGATGCCGGGTTGTTCAGCTCGGAGAGCATGCTCTCGACCCAGCTAGAGAGATCAGATGGGTTATAGTGAACTGTGTCGTTTAAGACAGTAGAACCAACGTCATCATTGGATAGCACCATCTCAAGCTGTTCAAGCTTCTGTGCTACTTCTGCCATCTCAGAAGATCGTACCTTGTACCCAAGAACAGCAAGCAGCTCATCCATGTTGCCGTCATCCGCCATCTTGCCCTTGCTATCCGCCATTGAAGGACCATCACACGAACTAGACGGTGGTTGTGGTTGCGGGTCCCACGTTTCTCCATGTCCTCGCTTCATCTTTCCTTCTTTGTGATGTGAGACTGTATGAAGTTGTGAGAAAAGCTGAGCTTTTTGGATATAAGAAAGGAGTTTACTTTACTTCATGGGTAGGTAAGGTTTTAATGGGGATTTGGAAAAGAAAAATAAATAAAGGATTGGTCTTTTATTTGTGATATGGTTACAGACGATTTGTGGAAACAAAGGAGATTCTGAGGAGAACAATACATAGGGAGTAATAAACACGAGAGAGTGAAAGAAAGAGGTCCAATGAGAGAAGTGATACTGTAAGTGTGTTTAAGAGATAAGGAGAGAGCAAAGAGGAGATACCACTATAGTTTGGCATCTGTTGTTTCTCTCTTCCTTCTTCCTTTTCTAACTCCGAGAATTTTTCTCTTTTTACCTCCACCAAGATATTTTTATTCTTTTTAATATAATAATGGATCTTATACAACCCAAAAAAAAAATCGATCAGATGATAAATGTTGTTGTAAGAGTGTCATCATTAAATTGCCAGTTGAATAATAGTTTGACTTGGTGAATCTTACATGAGTAGTAACCAGTAGTAAAAATTAACAAACAAACAAAAAACTCAAAAAGGTTGTTAAATGCTCTTTTTTGTTTTCTTCAAAATTTTCACATAAGCCGATTTAGATTCAGAATCATATGGTTATAGTATTTAGTTAGTTGTTTCACCAATCAGACTTTACAACTTAAGTTTTAGGTTATAGTGTGCTTTCGTAAGTTATGTGCTCGTAAGATTTTAAAGCTGTGAAGTTTGAAAGTGTCGTAAATGGACTGTCATAGTCTTATATACGATTACGACTTAATTGTTCTTAAAAGGCATTAAATATAGTCATATTCTTGCATACGACTTTGTTGTTCCTAAACCGAACGCCACCAAGTGCGTGTTAAGAAAATGGCACTAATTAATATCGTTTTCTTCTCCTTGTGTGGAGAATCTCTTTTAGAACATTGTTTTTTGGGACTAAAAATTTAACATTTGTTAATCATTGCTTTGTTAATCATTTCTTCTATGATAACGGATAATATCGAATTCTTGAAATGTTTCAATTAGCAAAACTCAAACAATTAATAAATATGATTTTTTTTTTTTGTGAAATACTAGTATTAGACTCTGCTACTTAACACAAAAATGTGTTTATGTATAGGTCTAATTCATGATCATTCGATGATCTTAATCGTCAGACAAATATATTAATCTTAATCGTCAGACAAATATATTAATCAACGATCAAATATAAAATTATAACAGATGGTAAAATCATTTGAAATTATGACTAAGACACTGTAAGTCTGTAAAGCTTTAAATTCGGAGCTTACATGATGGTGTCACAGATTTTAAGTTCGACTATAAATTGAAGTAAGAATCCTATGTTGTTTGGATTTAAAGAAAACGTACATAGCAAAAAAAAAAAAACTAGTTTCTGTTTCAGCAGGTTTCAGGTCATAAGATAATTTCAGTCTCTAGCCAAACTCATATTTCAGTAGATAATCAATTATTGACCGGTCTATAAGACAACTATAAGCCGCCCAATAGATAGTATTCGTCCCTTTTTTTCCATGGCGATGAGAATTTTCACTCGCATCATAAGATGATTAATTAAATAAAGTTGTTTTCTCTATTTTCTAGTTCATTGAGAGAAAACTACGGCCGAAGTAGTTTTTCGTGAGGCGGACACATTAGCAACCTGTTATGTGCCACGTAGAGAGAGACATAGCCTACGAGACGTCCACAACATAAGGTTACTTTCACTGATTTAATTCATATTTCTTTCTGCAGATTATATACATATGTAATATATACACATCAGCAGACAGCATGCATAATTAATAACGTTTTATTTTTGGTATAGTGGTATCGTTTGGAAACCGAAGAAGATCCTTTTGGAATATAAGAAGAGAAAAGAGTGTTGGGGATTGTTGTATGGTCCCAGTCGCAGCTAACAAATAAAATGATATTCGTTCATTTCATTGATATGTTTGAAGTGTCACATGGTGCATGCTTTTCCATTTTTAGTCGTTTGATGTAACTAGTATCCAAATTGGCTGGTTTTGGTTTGTGGTTTACATTATTTTGTTACTTTAATTTTGGATATTGTAACTTGTAAGAGAAACTCAACTAGTTCTGATTTGACTTGAAATTTGGTCGGTTTTTTTTCAATATTGTTAATTAGCAAAAAATAAGAAAGTGTCCCAAAGTGTTAACAACTCTAATAAATAACGTTGAAGAACAGTAAAACGGCACTTAGTTCAAGTTATTTCATCAGCGTCATTTTATTTCACTGTAACCCATTTTAACCAAAGTCCCGAAGAACACCTGATCTGTCTCGCTACCTTTCAAGTGTTAACTACAATCATAGAACTGCAAAATATTTGGTGACCAAAAGAAAAGAAAGAAGAAAATCTAATCCCTTTGTTCCATTTACCGAGTATTCAAATCAAATTCTCCATTCCCTCGCCAGTTCTCATTTGCACCATTTTCTTCATCATTCAAGAAATCTTCTAATGGTTCCTTCTCGTGTCTCTGGCTGTTAGTAGTATTATTATTCACCCAACCGTGCATCATCATCATCATCATCTCATCAGGGTTCATGGTACGTCGTTGTTCCACATGATTCCCAATCGCATTAGGTCTCAGCGGGTTACGAGCCATCATCTCGGAAAGAGATTGGTGTGACTCTGCCTTCACTTGTCCAGCTTGAGCCAGAGCCGCCATTCTTAACCTCGCCTCCTGAGCCTTCATCTCTCTATCCAGCTCCGATTTCACCTCAATACATGCTTTTCTCTCGTCTTGGAGCAAAAATTGCTCAAGCATCAAAACTTCCTCGGATCTTAATTCTCCAACCTTGCTCTTTTGAGTTATGATGTTGAAAGCTTGGACTTGTTTCTCAAACGTCGCCGTGAATTCTGCGACTTTGGCTGCAATGTTGTTGTCCCACTGCTGACTTCGGGACAGAGTCTGGCTTGTTGTGTCTGAATCGAGGATGATGTCGTCTTCCTCTGCTTCGTAATCTGCTACGACGTGATAAGGCAACAACCTGCATAAAATTGTCAAAGAAGAGAGAAATAGCAAACTTCATAAGCCAAAGCTATGTAGTAGATGATACTACATAATTCATATAAGAACCAAAAGAGAAGAGAAAATCTTTGTAACGCACGCAACATGGATCAACGGACACGATCTCACAGGGTATTAAAATAAAAAAACTTATTCTTCGATGCTGGACTCTACAGGATCTACAGAGAGACAAAAGTTGAAGGATTCATATTATATAATATCCTCTTTTTTACACAAGAGAGTGAAGAAAAGCAACCCTTTTTTAAAAAAAAGCAGTGACCTTTTTGATTAGACATGACAATTCAAAATCTCGAAACGGCAATACATAAGAAAAACAGGCTAAAGTTTGATATTCCTCTAATTAATCAGTCACAGAGCTCATGAATCCCAACAATCAATTCAATTCTGTGAAATTACAATTAAAAAGGACGAACCTTTCGCAAGCGTCTTCGAGGGAAGCGAAAGGTCGCTTGAAATCAGGATGACAGACACGCCAAGCGTCTTGGTAAGCGAACTGTAACTCCAACTGATTCAAAGGACGCATCGATTTCTGTTGCTGTTGTTGTTGTTGTTGTTGTTGTTGTTGTTGCATCATCATCATCATCTGTTGACTCGTCACATTCTGCTGTTGTTGTTGTTGCTGAAAGTTATTGCTGTGTTGGATCAAATTAGGGTTAGGGTTGGCGTTCTGAAGAGACGGATGAACGGGTCGGATTAAACCCGGCGGACGGATATGAGCGTCGGCATTCGCCGGAAACCTCGACATCGCCGCCTGTTGTTGTTGCTGTCTCTGGAGGTGCTGCATCAGAAACAGCTGTTGTTGACGCTGTTGCAGTTGTTGCTGCTGCTGCATTTGAAGAAAAAGTTGCTGCTGCTGCTGCTTCGATTCCTCCATTTTCGAATTTTAGGGTTTCGGTTTGCAAATGTTGTTCATGAAAAAAATGATTTTAAAGGGAAGAAGAAGAAGAAACTTCAAAGATATTATGACTCACTGACTTCCACTGATATTTATATTTAAGCCCATTAAAGGCCCACTTTATTTTTTTAAACACGCATGACATGAGACTAATAGCATAGATGACTTACAGGCCCAATGGGCTTTTTTGATGGTGTAACAAAGCAAAATCACTTTCTCCTTGGAGAAATATTTGCCTTGAAAGGGTTTTTCATGACCATTGTGATGAACTGTTGTTTCTCAGATAGATCAACTTCTTCACCTTCCACACATTTCCATTCGAATTTCCAAACCAAATTGGCCACATAATACTCGAGGTGAAGCAGTGAAAGGCTGTAACCGGGACACATCCTTCGTCCCGCTCCAAAGGGCATCATCTTGATCTCACGAGTTCCGGTCATGTCGAAACCTTGTGCTTCCCCGTTCTCTAGAAACCGTTCAGGCTTGAAAGTTAGAGGATCCTCCCATATTTTCGGGTCACGCCCCATTTCTCCTACCATGAAGTTTATTGTACCTAAGCCGATACAAACAAAATACATTCACAATTGGACTTGTAAATGATGGTTTCAATGGACATAAAAAAAAAAAAAAATCTACTGTCGTTCAGTATATGATGCGAAACTAGATAGTAAATCACAATCAAACTTAAAGTTTTGGTGTGTATGTTGTGAAACTTGATTGTTAGCCAACGATCTTCTCTATATCGATTCAAGTTCAAACAATGTTGCTATATTACTAGTCTCTGTTCAAAATTTTCAAATTTTGTTACGTATCACATACGCATGTCTAATTTACCTTGGCGCGGAATGAGGAATCCACCCAAAACGGTGTCGTTGGTGACCTTGTGGTAAGACAAGTAATGACCAGGAGGGTGTCTTCTTAAACTCTCCAAGACCACAGCTTTGAGATAACTCAGCTTCTCCAAATCCTCTTCTCTAATCTCTTCTCCCGATAAAACACTCTTCATTTCTTCGTATACCTTCCTCTGTATCTCTGGGTACTTCACCATGATGGCCATGATCCACTGCATCGCCGTCGCAGTCGGATCCGTCGCTGCGTTTAGAAACTCCGAGCAAAGACTCACGATCTCCGATTCACTCAGTTTCCTCTTCTTCCCTTCTTCCTCCTCCGCCGGAATCTCTAGAGCAAGCAGCGTATCGACGTAACAGAGAACATCTCCGGCGGTTTCTCTGCTCCTCGCGTTCACGAAACCGAGTATGACGTTCTCCTGAGATTTCCTCAGCTCTAAAAAGTCTTTCCACTTTCGCCGGAGCAAGAACTTAGTCACGCTTGGGAAGATGTTGAGGACGCTGAACTTGGTGTAGCTCATGAGCATTTGGTACTGAGCTTCTTCTATTTCTCTTATCTCCTCTCTTTTCAGTTTCTCGCCGAAACACATGAGAGCCAATAAACAGAACATCGCGTGACGGAGATGATCCAATGCATTGGAGAGATGCCCTTTCTCTCTTTGCTCTGTTTCGAATAAGCCGACGAGAATCTCCAGAGCCCATTTCCTCGACGGCGCGTGAGCTTTCACACGCGCCGGCTGGAGGATTTCGGAGGTGAGGTTCCGGCGAAGTGTTCTCCAGAGAGAGCCGTAGACGGAGGAGTGTATGTCGTGTTGGTTGCTCGTGATGACTCTGGTGGTGGGGAGAGCGAGAGGACGGTCGGAATAAACGGCGCCGTTTTGGACAAGTGCTTCGTGAGCGAGTGATCTGTCGGTGACCCAGATTGAAGGCTTTGAGCCTACGTGGAGAGTTATGATTGGTCCGTGACGGGAGGCTAAGTCACGTAGAACGCCTTGGAAATCGGAGAAGCTGTTTTTCTTCAGCCATATGATGTTTCCTATCACCGGTAAACGAGGTGGGCCCGGGGGGAGTTTGTATGAAGGGGAGAAGAAGATGAGCTTAAGGAAGATTGAGAAGGAGAGAGAGATGATGATGAGGAAGAAGATTGTGATGATCTCCATTGTTGCTAGCTCCTCTTGCTTTCAAATTAAGGCTAAAGAAGGGAATTAGGAAAATACTTTCTATAATTTTTCTAAATTTGCATAGAGATTCGATTCGACGTGTTTATCATGTGGCTGAAATTTTATGAATGTTAGAAACAACTAATGATTATCCAACAAGTAACGCTTTGAAGGGGCTTTTGTTTTTGAATTTTATTTTTCCTTAAAAATTTCCAGAACGTTGATTAAATGATCGCATGACTTTTGAAATAGATATTTCTACACTTGTAATCGTGTAAACCGTTTACTCAATGTGTTGTCAATACATATATATCACATTAACAACAACAAATATTCGAATACAAGTGGAATGAAATTTGACAAGTGACAAAATATATGAATAGTAAAGTGTACACTTATGTTTATGTTTTTTTTGGAATCTGCGTGTAATGATTCTAGAGCTTGAACATTTTCAGTTACTTTGCAAGTTTTTAGGTAAAGTGTCTTCTCCATTCAATTATTTAGCTTGCCTTTTTTCATTAAATTGTATGCTATCATATTAATCGTTGAAAAGAATGTTTCAAACTTTAGTTTAGATATGCCAACAGTGGATAGACCCACAAAGTCAGATATTTTTCATGAGCATCTTCTGGGAGGTCTATTATAGAAGAGAATCTTCTGAATGTGTCACGGTCACGGACTTACGATCCTATGATTCCTATCCCATGAGATCAGAACCAACTGTAGCCGCTATGAATAATGTCTCGTCCACATAAAAATAATTGATAATGAATAATCTCGGGCGTATTCATCACAACATTTGTAAGGCAAGGAGAGGAAAACAACGAAAAATATGCAAAATACCTTTGTTAAATATGCAACAACCAAATATTGATGTGACAAATTTATTATGCATGGCATACAAATATATAATTACTGATAAACTTTATCGACTGATTAGCTCAAAGAGCGAAGACACAATATACAATAAACTTTGGGATGCATGTTTATAATTGTACATCCGCTAAGACACATGTATCACACCATTGAGCTCTTGTACGAACTTCTCCATCGCTAGCACCGGCAAGCTAATTGCCACAACGGTTCCGGTCTCACCTTTTTTATTCTTAAACGGCACGTAGAAGCTCACTCCTGGAAACACGGCGATACCGGCCCTAGCTGTCCCGCCGTACACCGGTTTACCCCATGGCCCGAAATCAACTTTTCCTAAATCAAAGTGTCTCAAATCCGACACTATGTAGTTTCCAGCTGCTACAAACATAGGCCGGCCTCTAGTTGCCAATAATGCCGTCACCGACCTTATGTAGTCCTCTGTCACGCTCGACTTCGCCTCTTGTATTAACCTCAGAGCAAACTCAAGCGGTTTCTCCATCAGATTTTTTGCGGTAGCTATTGCCACAGGAATGGCAAAAGCGTTTCCGTAGTAACCCGACGGTAGCGGCGGGTTCCTAAGTTTGGAACGGGAATTGACGATGCACGTCATTCGCATCTCGGTGTTGGGTTCAGGACTCAATGCAACCGTCCGACAACGCCATAAAAACGATGTCAGCGCTTCAAAAGTTGTATTGTGGAGATCTGGGGGGAGGAGTGTCCGTATAGCGGCGATCTCATCCGGACCAAAAAAGAAAGACCGACTAACCAAAAAGTCTCCCACAACAACCGCTTCAGGTTCCACTTTATCTTCGTACTCGCGGTGCGTATGGGTCACACGGGCAGAGACACTCGCAATCAGCAACTGTCGTTCCCATACGGGTGGAACCGATGGCGCGTGTAACCCACATGCCAACTCGCACAGTGATTTCAGAAAGAGGGACAGACCAGCTCCATCGGTCATGGTGTGGTTGACACGGAGGGCGAAGATGAATCCACAGCACTTGAGCCGCGTGACCTACACGCACGCGAACACTTTTAGAGCCAGCTTACTTGTGAAAGCGGTTAAGAATTGAAAAATAACAAGATGTCATCATATTTGATGTACCTGAACGAGAAGCAAGGGAGTGTTAAGCAACTCACTCGAACCTTCTACGTCAAAGAGAAGCTCGTCGAAGCAAGGGAAAGGAGGAAAAAGAGCATCAGCTTCCTCCAACTCAGCAAACGTAACGTCAGCGTCGGCTTCAATGAACAGAGCGCCTTCTCCGGTACAGTCCACCGCGAGTTTTCGGTTAGGACCTTCCCGGAGCCTACCAGCGAACGGGTAATAGTAAACCAGCGTCTGCGCGAGAGCTCTCCTGATCACTTGGACCGGATCAAGATTACTTGAAAGGTTAGGTCTGTAGAAAAAGATAACAGGAATTTGAAATCTCAGTCCTTGTTGGTCATCTATGTCGGAGAGAGGCTTGAGCTCTCGTGGTGTTGGCTTAGCCGGAGTGACTAGCTCAGGCTGCTGGCGATGCACCTTGAACGAGAGACATGTGGTGGTGGATGGTGGCAAAGACATTTGATAGTCTATGGTTTGAGACTTTTGAGGATAGACTTAACGTAAGACTGTTTAAACCACATAATATACAGAACATAGTATTGCACATGTTAAACATATTTGGTTTGGTACTTTTTTGTTGGTTAACGGTTAGGTACTATGTTACAGCTATTTGTTTTGTCTGAAAAGTTAGTTGCTTGAGTTTCTTTAAAAAAGGTGTTTTCTGTTTTTTTTTTTTTTTCAGTTGGCCAGTTGCGCAAGAATATTTCTTTCTATCTTTTTAGCATTATTCTTAATAGAAAGCATGTTTTAACATCTAAGGGCATCTCTAACCCCACTCTATTTTAGAGTAAAACTTTATTTTAGAGTAAGATCTTCTTCAACCTTACTCTATATTTCACTCTAAAATAGAGTAAAATTTGAATTTACTCTATATATAGAGTAACTCTAAAAATTTAACACTAACTCTATTTTAAAGTTACTCTATTTTAGAGTAATACATTGGAGAAAAATCTCACTCTATTTTAGAGTTACTCTAATTTAGAGTAAAAAATAGAGTTATACATTGGAGATGGTCTAAGGACAATGAACCTATAACTGAAAACACTAGTTTTCGAATAGGAATAGTTTGAAAAATATTGAAGAAAAGACCACGTAGTTATTGAAGCCTGTTTGGGTCCATCACAAAATACAGAAATTTGGTGAGGCCTCAAGCATATAAACAAATATGTGAAACAGTAGATTCTCGGTCAGAGATCCAAGAACATCAATATAAGACAAACAAATGGAAATGATAACGAGATATAAAAACCACATTCTAACTCAGCATGCGTCCGTCAGTATCAGCCTCGTTCGCCGGCACATTTCTATCGTAATTTTCGGTTTGCCACTTATCGAAGCATGGTGATACTGACGGACGCATGGTCAGGATGGTGATGACTAGTTGATCTGTAAAGACAAATAAGAGGAACGTGAAATGAAATCTTATTCCTTGTTGGTTGTCTAGAAGCTTGAGCACTCGTGTTCTTAGTTTAACGGAGTGACTAGCTACAGTTCCCGGCGGTGTACAATAAATGAGATCATCGTGGTGGCCATGGGGTATGATTGTTAGTGACTTAATCAGACTTGGGAAAGAACATCAGTTTTATAAACCTTTTAATTTTTCTGGTTGAATACGTTTAAACCTCATATTGATTTGATATGACAAATGCCAAATGCCCGCTTGGAAAGAGATTTATTTGGTTGGCTTTCATTAAAAAGAACAATGATACTTGTTTGTATGGGTGAAATTGCAAATCATAAAGAGTTTATTGAAGCTATTTGATTCCATAATTACATCACATTATACAGCAATTTGGTGAGGACTCGAGCATCTCTGGAGATCTGTGGATAATATAAACATGAAACATTGGTTCATTACTTCTTTATAAGGTCAGAAAGATCCAATTGACAAAAAGTGAGATATGCAAGGAGGAAGGGGACTCACAATTGGCCTAGACTTGCGAAATCAAACCCGGGATCCATCTCTTGAACGATATCATTCGGTGGTTGTCCGCATTCTTGCATCTTCTGCATGATCTCCATTATCTTAGATGAATTGTCCGGTTCATCCTCGTAGACCACATTGAGTTCTTTGATCAGTTCGTACTGTTGCGAATAGCGCTTGTAGTCTTCTTTGCTGATACTGGCTTCATTCTCTTTAAGCCATTTCGGATATCTTGCACCGATCTCCTTCATTGGTTCGTGGAGAATATCTTTCGATAATAGCTGTTGCATCATCGTTTCGACTATTGATTCCAAGTCCTATGCAAAAAAGAAAAATTGAGTCAACAAAAGCAGAAGGCTTATCATAACCTTAACGTAGCATAAAGAACAGTCTCTACCAAACAGTGACCAATCTAATACGCAGCAGTTAATCTCCTAACCTTGAAGATACAACAAAGGACAAAGAAGAACCACAAATTGGTTCTACTAAAACTCTACTTGTAGTTATAGAGTGAAAAGACTATACTTTCAAGTATCCAGGTTCAGGGTATTTTTTGTTGTACCTTAGAACCAGCGAGATCCTCGAATTGCTTGAGAAAATCCTCAACCATAGCGTCATCATCAGGAGCTGGCTGCTGCTTGGAAGAAAAGGATTCCAATCCTTTGACAGTTTCCCTAGTTTGTTCCCTAAGCTTATCAAGAGCTTGTGCAACATGATCCTCTTTGGAAACCTTCTGTTTGCCTTTCTTCTTGCTTCTCATATCAGGCAACCCCATACCAAGACCTTGAACTCCACTCGGCAATGGAGACGGCTCTACTTTCTTCTTCTTATCCCCCTCTTCCTCTTCCCTATGATTTCTACACGAGAAAATCCACCCAATCAACTAATCAAACATAACAAACCCCCCACATAAAATCTCTAACGTGGAATCAAAACATATAAACAGAGCAATTCATAACCGAAACTAAGACGGAAAGTCTGAGACTTTGGAGAGCTAGATACAAAGGAGAAACACCAATTTTGTGAAGAGAGAGTAAGATAAAGGAGCAACCTTTGAGCAAGATTGAGATCTTTGAAATCATCCAATGCGCCTGAGACACAAAAACCACAGAGAGAAACCCTCAATTTCTTATCCAATTACCAAAACCTAAAAGACAAAACCTTTAAACAAATCATATGATAGACAAATTACAAAGGAATTGAGGGAAACGCCTAATCAAACAAATCCGTAGATGAATCATGAAAACTTACTATCGAGAAGCTCGTCCAAGTCGTCGGTGTGATTGCTCGCCATTCTCCTCTATCCTCGTCTCTCTCTCTCTGTGTATGTCAAAAGTAACAAAACAATTCGGAGTTTGGGAAGAGGAAGGAATATGAGAGAGGAGAGGAGAGGAGAGGAAGATTGACAGAAGAAGAAAGAAACCTTTTTTGCCTTTCTTATGTTAAGACGGTGCGATTGATATGACCCGCTTCTTTGGAGTTACGGTCAAGCTTAAGCTCTCCATCCAACGGCTGAGATCACCCTTATTCTTTTTCCCGATTGATATTGTGATTCGTTACTCAAAAAAAAAAATTTCTTTTTTTCAACGAAAAACTTTTTAATGAAGCTTTCTTTTTTTATAGAACCGTTTATTTCTTCACGAGGTTTGTCACTGTGCAGATCAAGGAACAACTGGAGGCAGAGTCAGTTTCTGTAAAGGATTTATGTCTGGTGAGTTGTGTCGGACGACGACATGTTTGGTAAGTCACTAACTCTTGCTCTCTCTTTGTTCTTCCCTCGATCAAATTTAGTACTGGTGGTTTATGCATGTGAGATGATCTGTATAATTGATAAGTAATAACTAGACTAGACCACATTTTCACTAAACACCCGCAACTTTAGAGCCCATGTTCTTCTTTCGTTAGTCTGGTTTCATCGAACAAGATGCACAAATCGAGCTTGGGGCAAATGGATCAAAGTTTGTAACACTGATGTCTGTTGTAGTGCATGTTGTGGCTTTCGAGGAGAAATCTTCAGTGAACACGCAGAAAGTGGTGCATATATATATATAGCCATCTGGGAAGAGCTTCAGAATGTGGTTCATGCCGTTGATCATATGACAACAAAGACTCCTCCACTATGGAAAGCTCACTCAAGTGTGACCGAAGCTCTAACTGTTTCTTTTGGTCAAAATTTTCCTACTCCGTATTTTCCCAACACTGAATGGTAACAAGTCACGGAAAACTTATTATTCAGTGCCAATAAGTTCTTACTCAATATTTCTTCCAATTATCCTGATATAATCGAAGAAAATGACTGCTTGAACTAGTCCGAATAACACTATATTCATACCTTCATTTTCTCTTATATAGACCGAGTCTTGAGAGAGGTAATGTCGTATCTAATCATGTATTCATGTTTACCCCCACAATAAATATGTATATCTTCTAACATTTCATTTTCTTTTGGTCTTCAGGTGGTCTTGAAATTAACAAAGTCAATGCCCATCAGCCTCAGGACAAACCCGTCTTTCAAGACGTGCCTGCCTCTGTATTTGCGTTTAACATAATATATGACTTGTCTTTGTTTTATTCTTTATAATCTGGCAGACAGAGAGAATTCTTATTCAAGTCTTTTATTTTATTATTTACTCTAATCTGACACAAGTTAGGCTAAAAGTATTTGTTTACCATAAATAATCGAGGAAATACGTACGTAGGTGTACCATCGCAGTCTTCAGTTTCAGGTAAATCCAGATCAGACTTTCGTAGCGTCTCTTAAACCTCAAACTATCTCAAAAGTCAACGCTTTGTATTGATTATGATGAAACCATATCTTTGGGGTTAAGCTATAAACATAGGTGCATAACCCATCTACTATATATATCTCTATTCTCTACAGATAATTTTAAAACCTCAGAAGAGAAGAACTAAAAAGCCACAGAGATCTCTCAGAACCAAGAAACGCACGGTGAAGATGAAGTTGGTTGATGCTCACTGTCACCTTCAAGACAAGAGGGTCATCGACAATGCCCCTCAGCTCATATCTGCTGCTTTAGCTGTCGGTGTTACCAATTTCGCAGTCAATGGAACGTCTGAGGTATTTTTCCACATTTTCCTGAACATTCGGTGACTGTTAAACACGTGTATACATGTTCATAACGGCTTTTGTTCATGGATCCAGAAAGATTGGGACTTGGTGAAAGAGATGGGAGAGATGTATCCTTCTGTTGTTCCCTGCTTTGGACTTCATCCTTGGTATGGATATCATATGTAGATTTCCTTCAATTAATAATGCGAAAAGTTTCGGATCAAAGCTTATTCTAATTCTTTTCCATATTTTTCGGTGTCAGGTTTATCGCAGATAGGAGCCCTCATTGGCTTAAAACATTGAGGAAGTTCTTTGAGACCACTCCTACGGCTGCTGTTGGAGAAGTTAGTCTCTTTATTTTCTGATTCATAAACTAAATCTATATCTGAAATGTTTCATTCATTGGTTCATTTTATTTAATGTATAAACACAAAATGACTTGTTTTAATGTATGGTTTTGGAGAGCGTATTGAATGAAACCCACTTTGGTTGAGCTCTCTGAAGAGCTTTGATCTCATTATAATAACATTTTCATAAAATTATAATCTTTTCTTTTGGCAGATTGGTTTGGACAAAAGTCCCTTAGCAGCGGGGATAGATTACGCAGACCAGCTCGTCGTGTTCCGCCCACAGCTTGAACTTGCCAAAGAACTGAACAAACCAGTAGCAGTTCATTGCATCGATGCATTCGATGATCTCCTCGAGATAATGAGGTATATATACATATATAGTGTATATATACCGACATAAGTTGCAAATTACAAAGAGACTGAAAAAAACCCATTGAATTTAATTATGTCGCACTCCCATTCTATATACGCAGATCCATAGGGCCTTTTCCTGCTGGTGTGATTCTTCATTCATTCAATGGTTCAGCTGAAGTTGTTCCTAAACTTGCTGAGCTTGGTGCATACTTCTCCTTTTCTGGCTGGTTCACTTACATTGATGAGAAAATCGCAAAGAACACTTTGAAATCGGTTTGTTTTTTTTCCTCTGTAACTATATAACTTCTCAATAACGACAGTATTGATGTTATTCTTTTGTTTCCCGTTCTTATGTAGATTCCTTCCGATAGGTTCTTATTGGAGACAGATTCACCTGACGGGTTACCAAAATCCGATGAGAGTTCTTCGGATCCAAATCCAACTCTCAATGACCCTGCAAACATTCTTGCTGTATGTTATTACTATATAACTTTTTCTTGCTTCTGCTGATTAGATTACACATTTCTTGTCTGATGTTTTCCGTGATTAACAGGTACTAGATTATGTTGCGAACCTGTCAAACATGAAGAAAGAAGACCTCGCGGAGTTAACTTATGGAAACACTGTGAGGTTGTTCTCTTATCCAGGTTCTAAATTGCTTGCAGACCAGTAAATGGTGTGTCTCTCTAAACAATTGTAACATCATTTCTGGTCAAAGGGACAAAGAACACTCATCATCTTCTGCTTCTGCTGTTGCTTATTTGTTCGTTGTTGATGTCTGTGGACAACTCTTATCCTTTACAAAATAATCTTTCATTAATTGTTGTTTCTGTTAACTGGTGGATGTTGCAACCATTTCTTTTACCAATATGTACTTTTCTTGTCGTCTTGGGTAAACCAGTTATGTTGTTCTATTGTCATAATAAAGTATAATAAACTCTGGTAGTGATTATGGGATTTAATCAGTTTTTATCTTTCAATTCGGATAATTGTGTCGCCATTATTTTTTAATCTTTGTCTCTCTCAGTACAACGTGTCAGAGAGTGAAAACTATAAAGCATGAAACTGATCATGAAAAGTACTCTGAATAAGATTTAATCTCATATTTACGCAGAAATATCGCTAAGGAATTAAACAACTTCCGAAGAGTTTCGATATTTTACGTTTTTCAGTGAGAAATCCCACAATATCATAACAGTACTTCCTACATCTCAGCATGAACCACACTTTTCTTCTAACGTCTCTTTTTCTTCTTTTTCCTTTCTTTCTAGCTTTTGACTTAATCTTAAGTATTGAAGAATGCTTTTGTCCTCCTGTTCTCTGTTTTCTCTCCATGTTTGCATAACTCCGTGAAACACAAGTTTCTGTTCCTTCTACCACAAGTTACAGGTAGAGGTTAGTGTTCCCAAACAGAAACAATCTCTCGATTTAACAGAAAGGCTGCTGCGAAATGTCAGATACTTATTCGAAGAACCCATTGACCCGGTAAGACTCTTAATCTCCTTCGGTTCAGGTTAATTTTACAATCAACCCGAGAAATATTAAGTATTAACTGCCTAGCGTTCATCGTTTGTAGAAATTCGGAGTCACCAGATCTCGACCTCTATGTGAAAGGATACCCATTTCATCTCCACAAAGTAAGCTTTCTGCACTCGGTTTCGCCGAGTTTTATCGTTTTTTTTGGGTTTTCTTCTGATTTATAGGGTTTTGATTTTTTGGTTTTGGTGTTTTTTCAGGAAACTTTGGCTAAAAAATCCGCGAAAGTGACAACACTACTCGAGTGTAACAAGATCGATGAACTTCGCTGGATCCTCAGAGACATCGACGTCGACCCGAGAACCTTCTTCCTCGTCGTTAGATTCTGCTATGGCCTCAAGATCCATTTATCATCTGAAAACATCGTCTCTGTTCTCTGCACTGCTTATTACCTAGAGATGAACGATGATCATAGCTCTAATAACTTGTTGAACATGGCAGTAACGTTCTTGGAACAACGAGTTCTTATGAGCTGGAACGAGACCGTGAAAGCTCTTGGTGTCTGCAGCGATAAGGTTCTGGACAAGATAGCTGATGTTGGACTCATTGAAGTCTTCTTGGATTCTCTACTCGAAAAGGCTCTCAACGATCCGAAATTGCTTGAAGATCTGATTACATTACCTCTTCGGTTATATGAATCCTTGATCCTCGAATCTAGTAAGCACAGTGTCTCGATAGAGAGTATCGTGGCATCGGTCTGCAAGTACGCGAAAAGATGGGTTTTCGAGAATGATTCTGGAGATGATACCGTTTCAAGAGAAAAGAGAGAAGTAATTGAAGCTGTTGAGAGGCTTTTGCCTCATCAGAGAGGAGCTATCTCCTGTGGGTTCTTGTTTGAATCGCTTAAAGAATCCATGTTTCTTAATGCTTGCTCTGATTGTCGAAAAGGGTTTGAAGTTAGGATAAGTAAACAGCTCGATATGGCTACAGCAAAAGATCTTCTGATTCTGTCATCAAAAGAAGTGGGAGCATACAACATCGAGCTCTTGAAAACCATTCTCAAGAGCTTTTATAGTAACTATAATGTCTCGGATGTTTCACGGTTTGTGAGTGTAGCGAGAATGTTGGAAGAGCTTCTATTAGAGGCTGCTGCGAGTGATGCTGGTTTAAGGGTAGAAACGTTCAAGGCGTTAGGAGAGATAGCGGTTGCTGCGTCTTGCGAGGTTCTGAGATACTCTGATGAAATCTACAGAGCAATTGATGTTTTCTTGGAAAGGCATAGAGGTCTGACTGAATCGGAGAAGATGGAAGCTTGTAGAGTTCTTGACTGTAAGAAGCTTTCACCCGAGGCTTGTGATCATGCTTCAAAGAACGAGAAGCTTCCATTGAGGATTGCTGTGAAAGTTTTGTTTTTTTCTCAGAAGCAGATTCGCGATAAGGTGGTCAGAGAAATGAAAGGTGTAGGGGAGAAAACAGAAGAGGTGGATGAAGAAGAGGACAAAGATGATGAAATTGAGAATATGAACAAGAAGTTGCTGAGGCTCGACATCGAATCTGATTACAGCAAGAAAAGAGAGACTGAGAATCTTGGATGTGTTGTTCACAGCGCGAAGAAGAAGATAAGTGTGTGGAGAGAAGTGAAGAGGAAGTTTGGTTGTATGACTTCTTTGACTGTGGATGCTTGCAATTGTCACATGAAGAAGAGGAAGAAGACTTATCATCACTACAAATAACAACCTCACTCTCTGTCTTTGTTTTGTTATAACTTTCCTTTCGTTCTGTTTTAATCCTCTGTTATGTTGCTTTCTGACTTTTGTTCTACATAAAACTTTAAATCTTCTTATATTTTTCTTTCTGATCAGCAATCTCTATATGCTGAAATTAAGTTCGAATGTGGAATATGAATGAAAAAAATATTGAAAAATGGTTTATAAAATATGTATTAGAAAACAAACAAAAAACAACATAGTTCACACACGCTTGACGCTTCACATAAAATCTGGGAAAAAATACCATAAATCTCAGAAGATCAAATCTCTTGGCACTCTAGTTCAATTATCACAAATCAAACAAGAGAAAAACTTCTGAATAAAAGATTTTGGATTTGAATGACGAGTAGATCCTTGAGAAAGATCAACGATCTCATGTTCATCACGACCTACCTCTTTAGCCTTTTTGGACTCACCATGGAACGTAGTGAAAGCTTCTTCTACGTACTTAGCCGCATCCAAAACCTTCATGTTGTCTGCTAGCTTCAAAGGGTAAATGTCTTTGATATGATCTCCTTTTATAACAGCCGCTGCTTGAATCAGCTCGATTTGAAAATCAGTGAGATCTTCGTCTTCTTCTTGTGTTCCAATGTCCATGTTTCTTGCCCTTGGAAGTTCCGGTAATGTAACTGAAAAAAAATCGAGGACACAAAAAGTGTTACATACTGAACCTATCTTGCGTCTACTATGGTCTATGGACCATAATCGACTAGTAACCAATAGTTACCAGGGCAGTCGGTCCTTGGGCTGGTTCGGTTGATGACTGCATCAAATGTTCCGGCCCATTCGTCACGCTTTGTAAGAAAGCTCTTGAGGTTGAATATCTTTTTCAGTGTCGCTGGAATCGACGAATGCTCAAACTGTGACGTTGGCTCTGGTCCGTTTGGCTCGTGTAACACTACAAAATGTCGTGTTATGAAAATTAAATAACCAAGATGACAAATACAGCTAAAATAATACAAGTCGATGCCAATTAAAAACATACGTACCGGTTCCAGGCTCGATCCAAGGTGAGATCAGCAATGCAGGAACCCTAACACCGAGCCGGTCAAATTTAAAGTTATACGGCGGAGGTCCAACAAGACCATCAGGATTTGGAACACCTATGACTGGAGTAGGGACATGGTCATAGTAGCCACCATGTTCATCATAAAGAACAACGAATAGAGTCTCGTTCCACTGTGGGCTAGCTCTTAAGGCTTCGTAGATCTCCTTGACTAGGTTTTGGCCCTCAGCGACGTCGTTTTTGGGGTGATCATCATTGGCCGGAGCCGACAAAATTTTGAAGTATCTCGGTTCTATGACCACGTAGTTTGGAAGCTTCCCTTCTTTGCAATGTCTCTTGAAGCTTAAGTGGTATTGATGGAAGTTGTCCACGTACTTCAATTTCCTCATGTTCCTATTTGAATTTAAATTTAAATTATTAAATTGTTACATTTACATGCCCAATTATTTGAATATAAATAGTATCAAATGGATCCAAGAAACAACTTATTACTTGGACAGTTGGACACATGCACAACTCAATTATTATTTTCTTTTTGCCAAAACACGAATCTCTGATATAATGATCCGATTAAATTGAAAATATCAAGATTTGTGATCTCGTCTAAAACAAATTATTTCTGAAAACAGTATGGAATTGATATTTTTATTTCTATACTGTTCACTGTTGTTCCTTTGTTATCATAATATATGACTAAACAACTCCATTTTATATAGACTACAAATCGAAAGATTCCAACCATGTCGCCTTTTCCTAAAGCACTTATATAGTGGTTAGTACTTGATCATTACAGGAAACATTTTCTTTCAAAAAGAAATAAATCAATCACCGAGGATTTGAATTCATTTTCGTAATATTTAAATAATTAGTAGATATATTGCAATCTAGGTGTCACTACAATTCGTCGGGTCCTCATTATCATTTTTGTCTTCTTCATATAATATTCATCCTACTATCATACTTCGCAACTTTGACTTTTACGTTTATATTTTTTTCTAAAATAGTGGGAAGTATCTTACCTGTAAAAGAGGCAATTAGGAAATGATTGGTAATAAATCCCAAATGTGAATCCACTCTCTTCAAGTGATTCGAATACTGTCTTCTGAGGGAAACCACGGACGAGTGTGTTAGTATCGTTGCTAAACGCACCGTTTGATGTCGCCGAGTGGACGTAGAGACGATTAGGCTGCGTCGACGAGGGCAACGACGAGAACCACCGATCGCATACGGCGAATTCTTGAACTAGTTCCTTGAACACGGGAAGTCTCTCCGGCGGAAAACCCTGCATGACTACTTTCTCCGACATCCCTGGTGTGATCGCCTCTGCGTTTTGTACGAAACCGTTCATTGTCGGAACCGGGTATGGGCTCTCGTCGCTGAAAGGTTTCCCGAACACCTGCTCGTATATCGCCTGAAAGAGAAATTAGTTAGTCAAAGTAAATTGGTGGTTTATACCGGTTTACTTTGGTTTAAATAATATAATTCTTTGATCAAAGATTTTTAGTGAACGGGAACCAAACCGGAGGTATACCTGGAAGGAGTGACCGGGATCAGGATCAATGTTTTGAGATTCTTTGCCGAAGAAGACTTGAGCAGAGTTAGGGTCGGATGTGGAAATCGGGTTGGATCTTGGTTCAGCTTCGGAAACTCCATCGATTTCCGGGTTTAGCTCCTTGAACCAACCTAACATGTGATCAAACGACCTGTTCTCCTGTACCAAAACGACGATAGTTTTTATCGGAGAAGTCGATGACCCACCGCCCGAGCTCGCCTCCTCCACCATTTTCTTTTCTTTCTTAATGAACAAAAAAAAAAGTCCGACTTCTTTAGTTGTTCTCTCTCTCTTTGAATTAGTGATGTCCGTCGAAATGTAGCTTTTATATATATATAGAGAGAGAGAGAGAGAAGTGTGATACTATGGAAAATGAGGTCTAATCAGTTTATTTTATGTGATTAGTAAATTGCATAAATGGTTATAATTTTATCCTTTGGAAAACTCTTTCTTTCTATCAACTTAAAAGCTATCCCTCAAGTAAAAACAAACCTGGCAAGGTGAAATTTCAAATTGTCTCTTTAACGCATATATACATATAGAATAAATATCAACTCGGTGATTTTTGGATACTGGCATTTGTATATTTCTCACGGTCGGCAAGGTGGCAGAAGAAAAACGTTTATGAATTTTCTATACTGTAATTTTATTGGCTTAACAAAATTCTTAGCGGTTATCTCAATTTATTAACTTGTGATTCTTTCGTCGACGTTTGCTAGTTGAAATATAAGTTGGAAACGACGATCAAAGAACGTGGATATTAATGGATATTGTTTTTAACCAAGAAAAAAAATTTCGGATATTGTGTGATATAAAATCCACTCTTAAACATTTGCGTAGTTTGTTTCTAAAATTGTACTTTTAAAAATGTGAATTGTGTAATTATCATTGGGATAAATTATTATCATGTTGTTAACATATTGACAGCACGGATTACCTGTCGATTATGGGTTTTCACATAATAGTTAGTGTAAAATGGGAATGGTGCCTGACCAAAAAAAAAATTGTATATATATGGAGAAGGTAGATAAGAGAGCTTCCATATTTATCTTTCTAACACTATCAAAAGAAAATTTGAATAAGGTGATTTTATTGGCACTACATAAATTTTCAGTCGTGTATATCATTATAAATAAGTCGAGTGAATTAGGTGTTGACCAATGCAAAATTAGGTATTGACTAATTACATGCTACAGTAGTGTATAGCACGTTTTTTGTATGAATCATTTTATTAACGAGAATTGTTGAGTCGGGATTTTACTTGAAAAATACAGTTTGTTAACTTTTGTCGGTTAATAAATTTTGTTAATCAAAATACACGACATATCTTTTTCGGTACTTCATTTAAAACTAGAAAATCAGTTTTATATGGATTATATCATGAATTATGACAAAACGTTGCAAATGCATTTTAGATTAATATTAGTTAAGAAAGGTTATATGTTGTAATCATTACAATTACAAATTTACAACTAACAATTAGGACCCACTTGTATAGTTATGCTTACTCTTTAATATGATCTACTCATCAATCGAATAATTAAAGTATATCTCATCTAAGACATAAAGTGTCATAGTGGGATATGAAAATAAATACGTAAGATCGTAACCAAAGGAAAAGCATAATGCAAGAGATCTTAGAGCTTTTATTTAAGAACATCACAACCTTCAATACATTGTCGGATTATCCCCTCACATGCAATTAAAAAAATAGTATAAAACATTACATTTTATTATATACTGTTTCAATCATGACGAACAAAGCAAGAGAATAACTTATTAAAGAAAGACGTTTGAGTTTTCGGCTTAGGAGCAGCATGTGGTACTTCTGATTGTGATGGTGATGGTATCACAACATGATCATCATTATCATCATCATCATCATCATCTCCCGTGCAATAGACGATGTCGTTCTCGTCACATCCTCTTTCTCTTGCCTTTCTAGCCTCTTCTAGAAACTTATCAAACGCATTTGTAACGTATTTGGAAGCATCTGCAACGCAAGTTTCTTTGCAAAGCTTGTGCATCAATTCTTCGTTTTTGTAGTCTCCTTTTAATCCCGCAGCCATTATTACGAGCTCTTCTTGGAATTCGCTTAGTTGTGATCTTTCTTCTGCCACCGTCGCTCTCAGTTTAACCGGGATTGATAATGTTTCTAAATAGCAAAAAAAAAGAATCGAGTTTTATTCTGAAATAAATTTTGATGGAAGCTAATAGAAGATGAAGAATATATAATTACCAGGGCAATCTTGTCTTGGTGAATCTCTTGTAATGACAGATTCAAAAGTGCCAGCCCATGCATCTCTCTTTGACAAGAAATCTTTGAGGTTGAAAATTTTCTTGACCGTTGCAGGAATTGATGAATGCTCATATTGTGACCTTGGGTACGGCCCATTCGGCCCATGAAGAACTACACATTTGATCAATTACCACATAAATATAGGAAGACCAAAACAAAAAGCCTTTGATAACTGAAATTTGGATTGAACTACGCTCATTTTAAAATCAACATCAACAATAAAAATATTAAAATAATATTTTACCTGTGCCAGACTCAATCCAAGGAGAGATGAAGAAGGTCGGAACCCTAACGCCAAGTCGGTTAAATTCAAAGTTATACGGTGGAGGTCCCAAGATACCGTCCGGATTAGGAACTCCATCGACCGGAGTAGGGACATGGTCGTAAAACCCACCGTGCTCATCATATGTTATAATGAATAAAATCTCGTTCCACTGAGGACTCGATCTCAAGGCCTCGTAGACCTCTTTCACTAGCTTTTGACCTTCGGAGACGTCATGGGATGGATGATCATCGTTGGCCGGAGTTGACAGTAGATCAAACCAACGTTGCTCGACCACGACGTAGTTTGGTAACTTGCCTTCTTTGCAATCTTTCTTAAATTGTATTCCGTATTGGTGAAAACGTGTCAAATACTTCAGTTTTCTCAAATTCCTGAAAAACACTAACAAGTAATAGAATTATAGTATTTTAACTAGAAGGTTATGAAACTTTGTTATTCAGGAAGAAAAAAAGCAAATCATATGGTTTAACCTATAAAAGAGAGTAGAAGGGGGGAATTGGTGATAGATGCCAAAGGTAAAACCAGCTTCATCCAGCGACTCGAATATCGTCTTCTGTGGAAACCCTTCGATTAGTAATTTCCTGTCGTTGCTTGTTGCTCCATGTGATGTTGCCGAATGTACGAACAATCGGTTTGGCTGCGTCGACGCCGGAACCGATGCAAACCACCTGCCCAAACAAGATTATCATCAAGAGCATGAAAATTTTCTATAAACCGGGACAACGAAATAGATGAACCGAGCCGGCTTACCTATCACATATGGCGAAATTTTGAACCAACTCCTTGTAAACCGGCAAAGCATCCGGCTTAAACCCGTTCATAACCGCAGAGGACATCCCTTTCTTGTTTCGCTCGGCGTTTTGAGCGAACCCGGACATGGTAGCTGGACCCGGGTTTGGATCCGGATGACCCGAGTCCCATGGGTTACCGAACACTTGTTCGTAGATATCCTGGATGGAGTGACCTGGATCCGGGTCAACGTACTGAGACTGATCACCGAAGACGACACGGAGAGAGTTTGGGTCAGAGGAGGAAACCGAGTTGGATTTCGGGTCCGATTTCGTGACACCGTCGATTTCCCGGTTTAGCTCCTTGAACCAGCCAAGCGTATGGTCGAAAGAACGATTCTCTTGAACCAAAACAACGACGGTTTTGATCGGATAAGATCCTGAGTCTTTAGTCGTCTCTACCATTCTGCTTTTTTTGTATTGTGACTTCTCAATGATGTTTGAGAAAGAAAAGAATGCTTGGGATTTATAAAAATGTACACCAACATCCATTATATATCAGTACATAATAAACATAACTTCGTACAAATATACAGTATATTACCGATTTAATATTTTAACAAACAGTTTTAGATGACTAAGTAAACAACAATGCATTAATACGCACGTCATGGTTATTATCCACTGAATTGGTCTAACGTCAACCACCTCAAATAAATTGGAGGGAAATTAGAATTTTACCAATTTTGTTAGGGTAGTGATTGATACCAGCACTCCAAAGATGGCAAGTTGCCATTGTTAGCTGGAAAGGTTGACGCTGTTATGACAAATTCTTCGGAATTTGCTTTTGTAGAGTTAATTAGATATTATGCATTAGTTCCTTACTTATTTGTAACCAAATATGTTTTCTGTTACTTTTGAGTTAGTTGTTCATCGAATTAGTAGTATTTTACTGTAACGTTGATTACGTAGCTTTTTAGCTCTTAACTCTTGGTGCTTTTCTTGTAGCTAGTCGTCACTTATCCTTTAAAATTTTAACGGTGCTTTTTTTCTTCGGAGTCATTTTCTCGCAGATAAATAATACTGCGACAGTTTAGTTACTTGTAACTCCGAAACAGACAGGAAAATGAAAAGAAAAATGTCAAGAGAAATAAGACACACACACGCTATGGCAAGGAATATAAAGAGAATATGCTTATAAATCTATATCAACTGGATAATATGCGAATACATGAGAATTAATTATAAAGATAAACGTCTCGTTTAATTTTGATTTAACAATACATGTTCCTCCAATTGATACCTTTTCATAAAACAAATATATTACTCGTTCCCGTGGAAACATAAATGAATTAATAGGGTTCGTATGATCTTTCCGGTCTAGGTGGATTACTAATTATTTTCTTATGTACATTTGTATTACTGCTTGTGATTATGACAGTCCACCAATATTGTATGTACCAAGACAAATCTTTAGATTGCCTGAAATGTATACTGTCTAAAATAACAGTGTCCATTTAACGAAGGAGTAACTTGTACTCGATCAATTTTGTGACGTCCCATACAAGAAACGGAATGATATAAAGGCGTGCCTAAGTTTCCTCTAGATCGATATGTTGGAAAGTCCAACCATCATTGTCATATGTCTTACGTCAGCAGTTTTGTTGTTTTTACGTCAGCAATTAGGTTCAACAGAACAAAGATTGTGTGCTCAAATTGAGACCATTGGATAATAATAACCATTCGCAAAAGGATAGTAACCTGCAAACGATCTATTTCTATTCTACGGCTCATGGTCTCAAGAGTCATGAAGCACGTTATAAAACTAGACATTTGATTTTTTTTTTGTTCCTTTTGGAAAGTATAATAGATTTTTGTGTCTTACTATATTATATTCATAAGATTCTATAAATTAAAAATATTCTGAAGTAGAGGAAATATTAGAAGTGCGTGAAGAAAATATGAAAATGATCAAACAAAAGGTTCTTTTTATTTTTTCTTAACAACAAGAGATGGCAAAAAAAAAAGAAATAGAAACGATTCAACACCATAATCAGCGATGCTTTGAAGTATAAGGCAAATAATTGGGCCCCAAATAATTCAAAAGACATCTTATTCTCCGTAAGTATAAATAGTACTAATAAATACTAGAGACTACTAACTAGTACTTATTTTCCGACAAGTCTAGATGCATTTCATTAAAAAGACACATCAGTTTAATTGTGATACGTAGGTAGAGTTTCCTGGGAAACAAAGTGGGCCAGCAATTATCAGAAAGCCCATTAAGCATTTTGCAACAAGAATGCCTCAACTCACCAAAATGTCCATTGAATACCCCACCAATTGCCTCGAAACAACCTTCCACACTCTTGATGGCAGCTATACATTCTATAGGGTGTAACCCTTGAAGTTGAGGATCTTCTTCTTTCATCACTTTTGCTTCGTTTTTGTTGTAGCCCGAATGAGAGATTCTATTAGCCGATGAAGACATAATCATCAAGCCAACGAAGAAAATAGCTACAAGAATTGAAGTTGAGTTACTTTTAGCCATCGCGAAAAGAAAATCTATGAGTGTTTAGAATGATTTTTCCTCGTGAACTTGTGTTTACAATCATTTCAAGAGGGTTCATTTATATTAGTGTGTGTGGGGTATTCAAAATTATGAAGTCATCTTTTTATTTTCTGTCTACATAGCTTGATCGTAAATTGCATGATGTCATTGTGCTGATAATGTGATACAGCTTAACTTACCAAAACTTGATAACCATCACATATATACCCCAATGACTAAGCATCTTATATTTGGAAACAAAAACCATAGCGTATATATAATATTATGCTAAAAATCAAACTACAAATTTTAAAACAACACAGTAAGAACATTATAAACTCGAATGATAAGAAAAAAAATTCATAAATTATTATAAAATCCATTTCAATTTATGAAAGTATAAATGTATCTATATATAATTTAGGAATTTTTTGTTCTTATCATTTTTTGACAATTACCAATTGGGGGGAAAAAGTACCAATTGGGAAATTAATAAGTTGGATTTAATTTTAAATTTTTTTCGAGTTGTAAGTGAAAGATACGAAATACTCTCGTGATTGGATGATTCTTGTTTTTTTCAATACTCTAGGTGTATTTATATAATGTTGTTAATAGTGTTCGTTTACATACTTACATTATAGTTTTTTCTTATAAACAGTTCAACAAAATGCTAACATATTTATAGTTTAAATATTTATCATAAAGAGATGGAAATAAGATGAAACTTATAGGATGAAATACTACTTTCGAGGTGACATTATCAAAGAAAAAGAAAGGAAAAGCATACAGATTTATCTTTAAACTAGCTCCCTTGGAATAAATTGCAGTAATTTAAAAACTCTCGGATTACAATTTACGTAAAGGGGAAAAAGAACTGCTCTCTCTGTTTCAAATGGTCTTACAATGATTCGCTGATCGGTAAAAGATTACCAATCGTATAATGTCTAACTAACAACGAACATCATAATGAAAAATCGAAACGCCAATTACTCCGCATTTTGACTTCTTGTTTTTATATAATTAAATTCAAATTTCCTAATATAAATAATTTGTTAATCAATTCGGTAAACGGTAATTCCTTGGTCTATCGTAACTCGAGAGAACAAATTTACCCGTCGAAACGGATCTCTTCATCGCCAATGAACTCCGAGCTAGAAAATTCGAAATTCCACCAGCTGCCTGACTCGCCGCTAATTCTGACGGCGGAGGAGGTGTCTTCTCTCCTTCCACATCTTCTACACGTCGAGACGTTCCTACACCCGCTGACTCTTCGTCATCTCTCTCATCGTCTTCAATCTCCCGTAGAATATCCGCGATCAAAACCACGCCGCCTGAGTTCACCGACGCCGATCTCCGACTCACTCGATCTTCTCCGTCTCTAGACCTCTGCATTTCAGGCGGCTTCGGCGTCGATCCACCGTTCACGTCACCAACCGTCTCATCCCGAGATCCGGTTTCGAGATCTACAGTAACGACGACGGAATCTCCATCGTCGATCCCTGCGGAATCAGTAGCAGCGGTTGTTCGGTGGAAGGAGATGCGTTGAGTGGAATCAACGGCGTTGATGAAGGCGCGACAAAGAGGACAGTTAGAGTGAGATTTCAACCAAGTATCGATACAGGGAACGTGAAACGCGTGGTTGCATTTAGGCAGCAATCGCAAACGCTCGTTCTCTTGAAACTCGCTCAAGCAAACTGAGCAATCTGATGATTCCACGAGTCCATCTCCCTTCCTGTACTTGTAAACCGTTATCGATTTTATCAGAGACTCCTCGAGTCCATCCCCGATCGCCGCGTTCTGATTCGAAGCTGCGTTGTTGTTGTTGTTTCCCTGCCAAGTATCCGTGACGGAGGATGAGATTCCGCGGTCGCTGCTGATAGCTCCGGAGGAGGCTTCGCGGCGACGGTGGCAATACTTGGAGATGAGAGTGTAATAGCTGACGAGGATGAAGGCGCTTGCGAGGATTCCGATAAGTGCGATGAGGAGAGGAGAGAAGTCAGAGGAGGAAGAGTCGTCTTCGTCGTCCAGGAAGAAGGAAGGAGGAGGAGGGAAGATGACGTAACACCATTGAGGACAGTACACGCTGCATACTCCTTGTGAGCAGTCTCTGTATGAATCGTATTGACCCCATGGATTAGGGTTTCCTGTAGAACTCATTTGATGCTGTTTTGCTGTTGCAGAGGATAGAGAGAGAAAGAGAGAGAGAGAGAAAGAGAGAGAGAGAGAGAGGAGGAAGAAGAAAGAAAGTAGATGAGAGAGAGGTCAAGTGTCTCTCTCTCCGTCTGTTAAGTGTCTATTTTTTTAATTAATTAAATTTCATTAGAGGGATAAATTGAAGTAAATTGTTTATGCTAGCTTTATATGATGGTAATTAATTTATTGAACAAATCATGATTTGGTTAATTAAGTGAGTGTTCTTCTTTATCAATTTCTACGAGTATAACTAAAAGGTGGAGAATTTTCTTTATTTTATTTGTCATTCTTCTTTACCTTTCTCTTTATGCTTCCATTTTTTTTTTAGATAAATAATTGTCATACCTTGAGAAATGGGTTAGTGGAATTTCTTAAACTTTGAAAAAAATAGTAACTGATAGTGTGATCATACGTGTTTTAAAAGTAAACTGTTCGATTTTAATTTATTTATTTTGAGTAAAGAAAACGTTAGAGTTGACAAAAAAAAGTTGATATGAAGTTTAGTCTTTTGCAAGGCATAAAAATGGTTGGTGAAGTGTTGGCGAAGGTGGAATACTTGAACATGGGCCACGTGTCTGACAATGTTCACGTAACTATAGATTTGTGGTCAGAAAATACAGTACAGTTTACATCATGTGTATACTGACTACAAAAAGTATACTCATCTCAACGTAAGTTAAGTAGTAATAATTTTTTTTTTTGTTCATTTTAACTAATAACTACAACATGATCTGTAATACCGTATATGACATGTATTGTAAGAAGAATCTTACCATGATTAATATATACTCCTAAAAAACTGTTTCATAAATTATATGATATGATGTTTGATGATTAATTACAATCCTACACATACTCTTTGCACATGGCCAAAAGTTGTCCCTTCTGTTTGTTGTTGTTGTGCCAACTGGCTAAAGTTAGGTATAAACTCATGTTTAGGAAGAAGTACCTTTTTAGCTTGATTTCGAACTAAATAAAATTATTTCTTGATTTGAGTTTCTCTTCCTTGATCTTATATTTGAACCTTATTCACGTTTTTTTTATTGGAGGAACTTATAATTACAAGCGAATTAAACCAAAAAAAAGAAAGAAAGTACGTTAAGTTGACTAAATTGCAATAAATTGCTATTTTGAAGAAATATATATATTTTTTAAAATAATGTTAAATTAATTTTAAAAAAAACTTTTTTATAACTCATATGACTTTATATCAAGATTGTTTTAGAAAAAAAAACAATAAATGAAAGAAAATAAATGTGAGCATCTTGTACTTGTACTGAGCCAGACCTGCAACATCTAGTCGTTGTGCGAGGTTTCTATTCTTCTCATAAAGAGAATTTGAGACCGAATTTGCAGGTGAATAAATAGTATGAGTTTGGCCGTGATGAGCATTGTAAAAATATTAGACTGGTAAACATTGTAAAATTTGCATTTGTTTGCATTAGTATGAGAAATATAAACACTAACTTTTATATCAAAATTCCAAATCACATCTCAAGATGAGAAAGAAAATTGTATTGCGATCAAGGACTAAACAAATTTTTTGCACAGTTATTACTCTTTTACAACCTTTCCTAACTTTTTGTTTTTTAATTGCCTCGTATTGATATTTTATTTATAGAATCGAATTAAAAGTAGACCGCAATTTTAAGAAAAGAGAAACTAAAGAGCAAGATATGTTAAATGGTAGTTACCAAAAAAAAAAACTGAAATACTAAATGGAAAGAGATCATATATATATTCTATAGCTTTTTTGAATAATATATTCTATATTATACTAGTATTATTAAACAAAAAGAAAAAAAATAACAAGATTCGGACGTTCTTAGATTTCCAAAGTGAATGTCCACCATCTATAACAAATTTATAATACTTCCCTTGTCAATAGCTATCTATTCTAAGGTAGATGTAGCATGGGGCTTTATTGAACATGAGTCTGATTACCTCAAATACAACTCACATCAAATGAGAGATATTATAGAACCAAATTTAAAATAGACGCCATGCTCTTACTCTCTATATAAAAGCAGAGTAGAGCAAGAAATATTAAGCGGAAAGAGAGAAGTCACATCTCTTATTTGAAAAAAGGCAAAGAAAAACAAAAAATATGAGGGAAGAGAAGTCACATCTCTTATTTGAAAAAAGACAAAGGAAAACAAAAAATATGAGGGAGAAGAAGATTCCGACGCTTTTTAGTTCAGTCCAGAGTGAATGTCATCACCGTCTCTATTACAATAACATATACTGTATACTTTTACGTATGGAAAACAAAGACGGGACCTAAACGACAGCAAACAATACAAAAACTAATAGCTACAACAATTATTACTCAATAATAAAATATAAATCGCAGAATTTATTAAACTAAATTTGAAGGACTCGAGGATGGATCTGTTCTGTAGCCAGTAGCCACGCTAACTTTAAACTCGTCCTTTTCTGCGCTCGTCCAGTGCCTGCCTCATGAAAATAAAGTTTATTATATACTTGTAATAGTTATAATTGATCATATATATCGGATAACATATACAATTAGACAGAGAGACCAACACGAATACATTGCTACGTCAGTTTCAGTAATTCTCAAGAACATACCTTGCTTTGAAGCATTCTCATAGTCAAGACTAGCGTATCACGCATGCTGGTAATAAAAAAACGCAAATATTCATGATTTTAGGAATGAGCTTGTAAAAGAAAAATTGCTGTGAAATCGAGATAAAATTACTATGATTGGCGTTAAAACTGCAGAACTAAAAAGAAAGAGAGATGTATATTTATGTACCGAACATTGAGAGTGCTTATAGGATGTGAAGATCCATCATAACTTATCAGAACAAACTGTGTTGAGATTCCACACGGTACTTTTATCTGTGCAATTTGTTTTCATGAGACGCATTATATTAACAAAAAAATGTTTTAAGTTTTGTTTAAATTTCAATTTGAAGAGATAATAGATATTTTACCAGGAGTTCCTTTGAGTATTTCTCAGAGATCACCACAGCTTCTAGGTTGTTCGCTTTAATCTGGTAACTAGATCTCTTCAAATTAACCGTCGCAGGTTCCCAACTCTCTGTTGAATCCATCTATCAAAAAAAAAAAAAAAAGAATCGGCGCAAAAAAGGCTATTAAATCCACAGCTGAGTTAAAATCCAAGACAGGGGATTCAAGCTCTGAGTTTCAACTTACCAGGAGCTGCACATTAAAGGTTGCTTGACCTCGGGATATGTATGTGTCGATTTCTGTCTGCATCTCTGTATCTGTGTATAGGCAAATACATTTTCAGCACATAAGAGACGGTAAAAGGCGTTTTTCGATCACTACAAAAAAAAAAAAAAATCAGTGTCTGCTGTCGAATACTTTACCACATCTTATCTTGTTTTGATCATTAGCAAACAATCTCACTAATTCTCCCTGCATAAACAGATAGAAAGAGAATAAAGACAACTGATCCAAACACATACTACCACTATAAATTAGTCGTAATATATTTTACCTGTCGACCTTGATCATCCATTGGAATACACTCAACAGCAATCAATTTGTCCACATCATCAGCGGTTACAACATACTCTGGATGGGTGGCTCCTGAATATTTCAAACCATAGTTCAGTATCTGTAGCTGAGAGAAAGAAAACCGGTAAGACAAGTGAAACAAATCTTTACCCTCGATGTACTGCCTCGTGCCATCTTCAAGATGCCGAACCCACTTTTTCAAGAAGAAACAAACAAATCGGGACAGAGATTTTATTAGTCCTAAGTTGGGAAAAGAAACAAAAATTAGTCATGAAGTTTTTCTTTCAAAGACTCTTATAACCAAAAGATATTTACCTGAAACATACAGAGAGTGGTTCCTCGTACTGGAAACCCACAACCAAGAATTTTTTCTCCAGGTATTGCTTCTCCAATAATCTGAAATATATCGATTCCAGGTCCCTCTGTTTCCAAATAAAAAGATTAGATTAAGATTGCGAAGATATAGCTTCAGTCAAATGGAGATCTTTGCTTCAAACCTTCATTAACATGAGAAGCGTATTCTTCATTCCCGTTATAAGGATCAAACATGGACGAACTCTCAGCTTTTTCTTCTCTCTCTCGGACCATTTCCTTTCCCGCCACACTACTTAGAGGATATCCAAAACTTTCCCTACAAACAATAGAGAGACGACCTTGTGGTAAGAACTTCACCGGTTTAAAATTTGAAGCTGATGAAAAGCCTTTAAGAAACTTAGAAATGATACGATACCTTTTCGGCTGCTGTAAAACTCCGTGTGATCCACCACCAATCTGATTATTAAATCTCATACTTTCAGTGTCTTGATTAAGGTTATGATACGGATTTCTCGTAACATTTTCCATTGGTGGCAATAGTTGTTCATTGACCCGGTAATCATTAGTACCATGATCCTGAATCAAAGGTAGTATATGAACAACACACAATGTAAGATTTCTACGGAAAAGAAGAAATCATATGTTTTAGGAAAATTCCTAAGAGCAAATGATAAAGTAATTTAGCAAATTACTTGCTGAGACTACCGTGGATCCAAAAGAAGCTTGACCTTTCGAAATTCTTGGATCATGGTTGTCTTTACTAATAAAATCTGTTCCAGATCGAGTTTCCATAACCGATGACATTTCCCTAATCCTATCCTGCTATTAAAATTTTCGTCACAACAAGTTCAAAAATAAACCCATCAAGAATATTCACATTCCTGAATATGTCTAACTAGGCCAAAGGAGAGAGAGATGCAGACAACAATATACTAATCAAAGGACAGAGAGCTTACATTGCAAGCTTTAATCTTCCATTGCAACTGATCATGCAAGTGCTACATAGGAAGAAAAATCACAGATTAAGATTTTTTAGTGTATAAATGTGAAAGAAAGATGAAGTGAAAGCAATTACCTTTATGCCGCTGGATATAGCAGTAGCATTTGCAACACGAGGCCAAACTCCGTACTCGGCTAATAAGCCAAGTAAGGACGTCATGAAAATATACCTCTCGTCTTCTGTAACCTAAAGATAGCAAAGTGAGAGAAGTAAATACGGAAGGAAAGCAATGAAGTTCAAAGATTTGAAGTTAGTACTAATATTTGAGGCAAGCCAATTTTACCTTGAGATCATGTGCTAACTTCAAATTTTCTTCGAGATCACCTTTTCGACGAGCCAATTCATTCAACGCCGACGTAACAGATTCATTTTGTTTCTCATCGATCGCCTAAAGGCATAAGACACAACATGTACTCAAACCCAGAAGCCAAAGATGAACACTTTCAATCAATATTGATAGATTTCGACAAAAAGCAAAAGACAAACCACTCGAAGATCAGCACATTTTCTCTCTAACCCACACTTCTCATTGAGCAGCTGCATATCCTGTAACCAAAGATGCAAATTCACTTTCTGATTCAACTTCATTTGAAAGATTCATGAGAGCATGATGATGTTACCTTCAAACAAGCAGCAGCAATTTGTTCCTGGAGACTGTGAATCTCTTCTTCCTGCGACCTCACTCTTGAGTAAAGTGCCTGGTTTTTTAAAAAAGCTTAACTTTCAGTAAGAGAAAGTCGAAGTAAGACTTATCAAAATTGAGACGAGAATCAATGAGTACCATTTCCTCAGGATCTTGAATTGAATTTGCATTATTCTCTTCTAGCTTCCTCGAAGCACTAGTTTCTTTCTCAATCTCATGCCTATAGTGAGAGAGCGAGATCGAGAGCAATCACATAAACATATAAACGCTGCTTAAAACCAAACGATTCTGGGTTTAAGACAAAACAATAGTAGATACCTCTTGGTTGGGTCAAAACTTCGATTGTCATCCATCGTGTTTAAGTCCTAGAACGAAGCTCGAGTTTAAGGACATCGGATTTGGAAAATCGATGATTTTTGTTTTGTTGTTTGGTTTTGTTTCTCTATCATCTCTGAGAATTGTCTATCAACAATCAAATTTTCAGGTCTCCACAAAGGCAGGGACATTTTCTAAAAAGCCCCTCAAACTAACCAATGTTTACACGATAGCCTATGAACTAAGAAAATTACAAAATAGTCTTCCATCTAATATATAAATTTTTTTATCGACTGATCATATTATAAACTAAATGCCCAATTGTTAGTATAAAAAAAAGTTTTAAAGATCTTAAATGTCATATCACTGTAAATCTGAAAGAAATTATATGATCTATTCAGAAGTTTCAAAATAAACTATGAAACACCCAAATAAATTTTTACATTTTAGTAGATAAAATATGGTTTTATAAATGATTTTTTTTAAAATAAAAAGATATATATATATATATATATATATATATATATATATTTGATTAACCATGGATGATTCATAATATAGATTAGTTTTAATTTGAAAACTACTCATAACCCATAAAAAGAAACAAGATTGAACACTTGGAGTGAAAATGTTAACCGGATTAACCTTGCCTGGCCCGGCCCATCACGGATTATTATATTTTTTTTAAAATCGATTGCACATTTCACTGGTCAGACTAACTCGTGTAAACCGCTCGGTACAAGATTCTAATTATCCAAAAAGCCGATTCGCTGATTCGGCGATCTAGAAGACGACGACGACCAACAAAACTCCGATCGCGTAGGAACGGCGAACGGCCCTCCTCCTCCGACTCTCTCTCTCTCCGAAGATAGTGAACGCTTCGTGGTGAGCGTTAACCTCGTCAGAAATGTCACAGCTAATCAGCGGTAATAGTATCCCGCTGAGTGAGGTTTACTGGTCTCTCGTTAACAAAGCCGACAAAAAATTCTCAAAGATCAGAGACTTACCGTTCTATGAACGCAGCAGGTATATCCTTTGGTTTCACGGGAATTCAGATTGTCATATTGTGAATTTGAGAGTTGTTGGAGAATTGATTGTGGTTGGTGCAGTTTTGTGTAATTGTGGAGCTCTGTTTGCAGGTATGAGAACTACTTCTTCAAGGTATTCAAGGTCTACACACAGCTATGGAAGTTTCAGCAAGAGAATCGGCAGAAGCTTGTAGAATCTGGACTTAAGAGATGGGAGATTGGGGAAATCGCATCTCGAATTGCGCAGCTTTACTATGGGCATTATATGCGAACGAGTGATGCCGGTTACTTGTCTGAGTCTTATGTCTTCTACGAAGCGATTTTGACTAGAGAGTACTTCAAAGATGGATTGTTTCAGGATCTCAATATTGCAAACAAACAGCTTCGGTTTCTTGCTAGGTTTCTTATGGTGTGTTTGGTGCTAGGCCGCAGAGAGATGGTTCATCAACTCGTTGAGCAGTTTAAACGGTTGATCGATGAATGCAAGAGGACATTCCAGGTTTGGTTCTGATCCTCTCTCCTTCCTTAGCTTTTGAAATTGTTTTAATGGACCCTGATGTCACTTTCTGCAGTTGCCTTATACTAAGTAATCCCTAGTGTTTTGTGTTGGCAATTAACACTGCTAGAATCACAATCACAAACACAAGTTTCTTCCTTGCTAAAAACTGCAATTTATAGTGCTTCTAAGATAGGCTAGTGTAGCATGAGTACGAATTTATGTATAATCATAGCGTGACAGGATATCATAAAGATCTAAGGCAAATGTGTGGTTAGCTCCGTTTGACGTAATCTTCCATGCTGTTTGATATTTGTGGTGACCTAAGATACTTCTCGATTGTCAAAATTACATGTCTTCTTTTCCCTTGCGTCAGAGATCACACAATTTATCTCTGTTTTCCATTTCCAATGTCTACTATACAAAAAGCTTTTCATGTTTTCAGGAAACTGATTTTAAAGAATGGAAGGTGGTGGCGCAAGATATAGTTAGATTTCTGAAATCTGACACTGCTTTTATGAACATCAGGCCTCTAAGATATAGTCTTGTGCTGGATCCGTATCTGGATGCTGGTACACCGCGGGCAAGTAGGTCTTTAAGGTTGACAGATGCAATCTTAAGCAGCTTTCACTACAATGAGGTAGCGTTTTACTTGTTCATGTTTTGTAATAGTGCCTATTTAATATTCTTACCCTCTAAACTTTGCAATCTTGCTGTATGATTTCTACCAGGTCAAGTATTCAGAGCTCACGCTTGATTCGTTCAGGATGCTTCAATGCTTAGAGTGGGAACCGAGCGGTTCATTATATCAGTCATCTGGTCCTAAAATGGGTCCCAATACTCCGACTGGAGCTGCTCGTATAAACTCCCAGAACATGACTGATCCTACTTTGCCGCCTAACCCTCGCAAAGCTGTCCTTTATCGTCCATCCATAACACATTTCTTGGCTGTAAGCTGATTTTTTTTTCTTTTCACAAGTTAGATCTGCGATTTTTGCTGATATGACTGAAACCATTGTCTTTCTGGAGTATCATTCTATCAACCTTGTTTTATCTTGGTAGGTTCTGGCCACCATTTGTGAGGAGCTTCCATCTAATGGCGTACTTTTAATATATCTGTCTGCTTCTGGTAATGTGTGTATTATGCTTCTTCTGTTTAGAATATCCAGTTCCTTACCTTCTAACATTTACGTTTAAATTCAGGAAAGATTGGACAGACTTCATTATCTCCTTTAAGTGCTAGAAGTGTAACAAGCGTTGAGGATTATATTTTGAGAGACTTTCAATCTCACACAATCAAACAAGACGGAGACCCATCACTTCAGTCTTTGAGGCAAATCAGTGAGGACGCAGTCAGTACTCCCTCTGGTTTGTCTTTTGGCAGTCATGGGCTCACAGGTATGCACTTCAGAATTTTTGAAACTTTCATGTAAACATTTATCGAATACTGCCACACTAGGCGATATGCATGTAGGGTGTTAATTATATAAAGTATCCTCTAGAAAGAGAGGGAGAGGACCCGCTAAGTAATATCAAGCAATATCAGGAAAATGTAATATACGGATATCTTCTAGAGAGCAGAAGGTGGTTGCTTGTAAGACAAAAAAACTCTGGGTAAACTTGACCATTGTATCAATCCAATTAGAGAGGTTTTCGCACACTAAGGGAACAACTCTGAAATCTGCATAAATTCCTAAATCTCTTTTTATGTTAACAGAAAAATGTAGAATTTGCTATTTTTTTAGTCTCTTATTTTTTTTCTCTGAAAATTGTCTTTCACCCAGGACCAAGCTGCATCTATCCCTCTGATTTAGTTCCATTCACAAGGAAACCTCTTTTCATAATTATTGACAGTGATAACAGCACAGTTTTTAAGGTGAGTACAC
The DNA here is from genome assembly GCA_900406495.1 of Sisymbrium altissimum. Lineage (NCBI taxonomy): Eukaryota > Viridiplantae > Streptophyta > Magnoliopsida > Brassicales > Brassicaceae > Sisymbrium > Sisymbrium altissimum. The sequence goes on from OVBI01000900.1 coordinate 39,007, forward strand.
CCGATTCCATCTTTGTCATTAAAATTTACTTTCATTACTTGTGTTTTGTAAATTAAGTAGAGATTAATGTTTCTTCACTTGAAATTTCGAAGAATATTTGTGGAGCGGAGAAAGGAGAACCAGCTGCATTGCTTCTGTCTCCATCACATACTCCTCCGCTTATCTCTGCTGATTTCGCTCGTCAACCTAGTGGTAGCCTTTTCACCATTTTTCTCACCGCACCAGTCCAAGCGTTTTGCTTGCTAATTGGGATTTCCGGCTCTGATATGGAAACGGTAGGTAGAGAGATAAAGCTTCAGCTCATCCATTGCTTGATACTTCTTTTTCTTCACTTCGTTTTGTTTACTCGCTGACTACTACTCTCATGTCTCAGGATATTTTTATTAAGGCTGAGAAGCTTCTTTCCTCGTTTATGAACGAATGGGCTTCGACTTTGGCAGTATCAGATACCCTTCACCCTGTTTGGTCGCAGATACTAAAAGATCCCTTCTTGAGACGACTTCTCCTAAGGTAAAATGTTCTCTTCCAAGCTCTAAGAGCCTTCAGGATCTCCTAAAATTCCAGTATCAGTAAAAAAAGATAGAAAACCTTGATCTAATGGAACATTACAAGATTGAAGGTTCATTTTTGGACAGAGATTGTGTGGGAACTAGGAGTCTTAAACACTGTTGGTTTAGTCTATCGAATAATTTTGGAATCTTATCTATCTCCGGTTTCGGATTTTGTCTTCCTTATCTGCAGATTCATATTCTGCCGAGCTGTCTTGGCACTGTACACTCCAGTCTTCAATAACAAACAAAATCAACCAGAGTGCTTTCCGTCGCTCCCGGAATCGCTACTACCAGCTGCTCCTGCTGTTCAAAACGCTGTGCTTCAGATGGCCAATGTATTTGGGGGGACAAGCAAGTTTGCTTTACCTCAAGATATCACAATGCTCTAAAGCGTCTAAGAATATTCCGCTGCAACAGAGTAGAACATTGGTCAGAAAAATTCTTGTGCAAATCGGTAATCTCGGTTTGGTTTCCCTTTAGGGTTAACAACTATTATTTCAGATTTTGAACTGGTTGGAGCCTAAGGACCGAACCTCTTTTGAGATTTATGGCTCAAAGTACATTTTTCTGTGTGAAATTAACAAAATGTTTGATGCAGAACATATGATTGATTGGCTCTAATGTATCCTCATTTGAAAGAAACGGTTGCTTTTTTTCTTCTTCTTTGTAAATCGATTCAACTTTTTAACTCCAATGGAAATTCTCCAGCGGTAGCAAGAACTGAACAAAGTTTTAAGAACCCATGATTCTAGATGACAATATACAATCCTCGCAAGGGTTTTCTTGATCATTATTGGTTGATTGCAAATAAGACCACAGACTTTGATTTACCATAATAGCCCTTACTCTTCAGTTGAAGTACATCGCCAAGGGCTGAAACATTCTTTTGTTGTGCATTCATTCACAACATAACCCCCAAGATTGAGTTCGGATATCTCTGAATCTCCCGCTAATCAAACTCGGTTAATACGAGGCTGGCGAATTCACTGGCATCAGGAGGCCATGATCTGAGTTACATCAAATAAACTATTCACCACCGATCTCTGCAGCTACAAGTTCCGCCTTTGAAGAGATGGAACCGATTAGCATCCCGCACTAATATCTCACGTCCCACGATCTTCGATATCAGCTTCGTGACTTCATGACAATCACCACAGACACGAAGGTTCTTCATCACTTGCAATGGAGTTCCTGGTTCTGTGTTCAACAGTCCAAATGCAATCGCTAGCCTCTCACTGTGCCCACATACTAAACGTCTCTTCTCTTCCTCTTCCTCTAGATTCTGAGACACTTCCCGTGGATCGGCAATGTACCCTTCTTTAGCCAGCAGACTGTAAAGTAACTCCAGTGACTTGTGGATGGCTTCGGACTGAGGAGCTGACTCATCTCCTGCGCGGAACACATGAACTTTTTTACTGATTTCAATCCAGCTGTATCCTGGATTCTTCTTCATGTGTTTATCTTTCAAGGATTTGCGGATTAGGCTCACTTTGTCCCATTTTCTCAAGGCTGCATAACCATTTGATGCTAGAATTGAGTAACCTGGATCATCCGGGTTTAGTTCAATGATCTTCTTAGACACTCTTTCTGCAGTCTTCATGTCCCCACTTGTTCGACAAGCTCTCAGCAGAGATGCCCATATGCTAGCATCAGGTTTTATCGGCATTGCTTGGATAAACTCCTCGGCTTTTGAAATCTTCTGTGACCGAGACAACAAATCAACCACACACGCATAGTGTTCGACCGTCGGGTCCATTTTGTAGTGAGTTTTCATCTTTTCGAAGCAAGCCAAGCCTTCTTCTACCAAACCAGAGTGGCTGCAAGCATAGATGATGGCAATGAAGACAACATTATCCGGAACAATACCGGATTTTTCCATATCGGCGAAAGCTGCAAGAGCGTTCTCACCTTCGCCGTACATTCCATATGCATAGATCATCCCTGTCCACGTCACAACATCTCTTCTACTCATATGTTCAAAGACTCTAAAAGAACTCTCCAAACAACCACATTTTGAGTACATTTCAATCAGTGCATTCCCTATTGGCAACTCCGATTCATACCCAAACCTTAAAAGACAACAATGGATCTCCTTGCCTAGACGTTTAGCAGCAAGTGAAGCACACATCGGCAATATAGCTAAGAAAGTAGCCAAATCGGGCACCACTCCGCTGTTCTTCATTTGTGTAGTTACTTGCAAACCAGTTGCGAAATCCCCACCACGAACGCATGCTGAAATAACCGTGTTCCATGTTACTGTATCTCGAGTTTCCATACTATTGAATATCTGCAGAGAATCTCCTACTTCCTCGCACTTAGCATACATATCAATCAGAGCATTACTGACAGAAACATCGGAAGAAATTCCAGATTTCATCGCGTTGGAGTGTACTCCTCTGCCAAATTTGAAGTCTGCAACACGAGTGGAGACAGATATAAGTATCAAGTAAGTGATATGATCCGCTTGCTCGTCCGTGGTGATGATCATCATCTTAAAGAGTTTCATGGCTTCCAAAAGATCTCCGCTTTGTATATATCCATTGATTATCGAGTTCCAGGAAACAGTATCCTTACATTCCATGCTCTTGAACACATCTCTTGCCGCCACCATGTCACCACACTTTGCATACACATCGATTAGAATGTTACTCCCAGTAGTTTCAAGCACAAACCCAGGTCTCATCATACATTCATGAACGTACTTTGCTAAGCGCAAGTCTCGTAAGTGTCCGCAGGCACGGAGAACAGAACTAACTGTTAGGACATCTGGCCTGAACTGATCCAAATTTTCCAAAAACATATTCACAGATTCTTCATACATCTCTAAGTTGAAATATCCACAGATTACAGTGTTGTAAGTAACGGAATCTCGAACGACCATCTCATCAAAAACTCGCCTTGTATCCGTTGGTCGGCTTAATTTGAAGTACATCGAAAGTAGTCCATTGTTAACCAACACGACAGAATTAACACCTGACTTGAGCGCAAAACCATGAAGTCCCTGTCCTTGTTTGACAGCCAGCAAATTCCCAAATGCAGACAGAACACTTGTAACCGTGAAGGAATCTGGCAGAATCCAAGAGTTTCTCAACTCATGATAGAGTTCTATAGCTTCCTCGTAGTAACCATGGGAACTAAACCCGGAAATCAAACTGTTCCAGGAAACGAGATCTCTAACAGGCATCTCGTCGAACACTTGTCGTGCTCTACCCAACAATCCCACTCTCGAGTACATATCCACAAGCGCATTGCCCACATATACATCAGACTCCAAACCTGATTCAAGTATCTGACGATAAACCGAATCTCCCATCTCCGCATCGAACAATCCGGCGCAGGCTTTGGTGACGGGAGGAAACGTGTACTTATCAGGCGAAACCTTGGTTTGACGGAGTTTCCCGTAAAACTCGAGGGCTTCAGAGAATAAACCATTCTGAGAAAGCGCTCTGATGATGGAGTTCCAGAGGTAGACATTTTTCGCCGGAGAAACTCGCCGGAAAACAGAGAGAGAAGAGTTGGGTTCCCTAAGGTGGGAGTACTTGTCGATTAGCTTGCCGGAGAAGAAGTCAGAGCCGTCAAGGCCTAGAGAGATTACAAGAGCGTGGATTCGACGAAGGTCTTTGAGGTTAGATGACGATGAAAGAGCTTTCGATATCAAAGCCGATGACACTCTGGTCTGCATACTACCACCATTGAGCTTATGTCCGAATACTCTTCTTCGTTATATGTATATAGTTTCCGTTAAATTTAAAACTTTTATTTTATCTATAGAAAAAAGCGAATAGTGGGCTTACCGATAATGGGCCTACCGATAATGGGCTTACCCATATTCTCATTCCTCGGTTGATATGTAAACCAAGTTAAAAGTGAGTTGGGCCGAGCTAGAGAATAGAAAAAGCCCACGCTCTTTATAAACTTTCAATAGGGGAGGAAACATCTCTCTGTTATTATGAAACCAGTGTTTCATCATCTTGAAATTCAAATAACTAGAAGATGAAAGAAAAACTAAAAACGGCAGATATGGTCCTTTATATAGATTCTTGATATATATCAGTGGCTCTATCATCTTTCTAGAATACAATCATCATCTTTTTAGAATATATATAACCAATTTGGCTTGAATGGAGAAGATAAGCTTAGGTGGTGTTGAAAAGAATAATAGAATTGGAGTTACCAAACAATACTATTTGACTTAACATCTCAATCAGAAAATAGAAAACTGATAAAATACAAATCTCATTACATCACACATTAATATAAGAGCTCCATCTCACTCTATAGAGGTATCTATAAAGATATCTATAGAAATAACCTGAGACTGTAGATAGGTGAAGAAGGATTGGGACAATAGGAAAGCGAATGAAAGTGGAGTGTAACGAAATGTGACTCTAAAAGGGTGAAATCATATGAATAGCTGGAGAATGTGTAATAAGCATTAGAAAAATATTATTGATCTGTTTTAATACTTTTTATTTACAAAATAACATGTATGAAGTATATACATGTGTCTAAGAACTATAATCTCATCAATTTTGTAATGCATGTCATCAAAAAATTTGATGTAGCTTTTGCAACAATAATATTAAAACATTGATGAGTCACCACAAAAGTTCTAGATATAATGTGAAAACAAATTGATCATTCAAAACATTTCTAGATATAATGTGAAAACAAATTGATATACCAAATCTTATGATCAATCAAAACATTATGTTCTATTACTATAGATTTAGTAACGTGGTATTTAGTAACGTGGTATAGACGTAAACCTATCTTCCTCGGTCAACTTTACTACGGTCAGCACCTCGGTCAGCTGCTTTTGTATGGCCTACTCACAAGCTCTGCTCAAAAAGACGGTCGCCTAACCGTTTAATTGGTTAACTATGCACTTGTTGAAGACTGGCTGCGACCAAGAGAACCAAGGCGGAAAAGTTAAGCGGAAAGCGATTTGTGGCCGAAGAATTCATTTAGATCCACCTAAATCCCGCTTAATTCTACAAAATCTAAATAATAAATAAAAAGTTTAAGAATTGAGTAAAATAGATGAAGAGACTGACATGAGAAAAAAAAAAACTGAGTATATTTAGGTTAAAATTGGAAAGATGTGGGAAATGATAAAACAATTAAAATTTTATCCTTCATTAAACATAAATATTCGAAAAATGTGACCATTTTCGTCGTACATATTACGTTGGTTGGCAAAGAGGCGCGCTATTATATGGACCAAGCTGGAAGAAAAACAGGAGATCCAGATTGACCACGTTTTCATGCAGAGGACTACGTCAAGCTATTGCCTCTCACTCTCACTTCCCTGAGTTTAGCTTTGTCTCTCTTTGTTCTCCTCTTTTCTTAGAACCTCTCTATTTTACTCGTCCGTTAATCATCAATACCCTTCTTTCTGCTCTTTATGTTGCCAATTTGCTTTTTAGTTAGTTAGAATCATATTTCATATTTGTCTAGCCTCTATACAAATATAATTTCTTAAGACGACCCGACACGGCCCTAAATCAAGAAGCGAGAGATCACATGATCCAGACATCACCCCCGGTCAGAAACTAATCTCATGACGGTGGACAAGAAATCTCAAAGAGGAAGTTGAAAACTTTTCCCTGAAAGATTTTGAAAGTTGAAAACTTTGGCTCAAAGTTTCACATCTTTGAAAGCCACACGTGTGGGAGAGTCAATGGTCAAACCTTTTTCACCCAAAATACTTTCCTAAATTCGCCAGACACTCCCCTCTGTTACTACGAAGGAGAGAGAGAGAACCTAAAGAATTGGGGCGAGAAAATGTCTTCCGTTGCAGCTCGGGTTTTCAGGGGATGCAGATCGCTTTTGTCTTCAGAAATCAGCGGATCTGTAGTCAACAAGATTAAACAAAATTAACCTGGTACTTAAAAAGAAAAAAAGAAAAAGTAAAAAGCAATTAAACTCAGCAATGCTGGAAAAAGCAATTACCTGCGTCTTAGAAGTAAATGCCGTAAATACCTAAATTTCATCAATTTCAAAGCTCTTTCTCCCTTTTCCAAACCGCCATATTTTGCGATTGGTCTTGCCACATACTAAGAGAGGGAGAGAGGAAACAAAATGACGAGCTTACAAAAAAATTTGATAAGCTTTAAAAGCAAAAAAAAAAAAAAAAAAAGTAAAAACAAAATTCNGAGCTTACAAAAAAATTTGATAAGCTTTAAAAGCAAAAAAAAAAAAAAAAAGTATAAACGAAATTCTCACCTTTTTCCACCATCGGAAATGTAGCGAGGCATCATGACGACATAGAGGATTAGGACACACACCCTGCTCACTGAAATCAGCAGGAAATAAATCATAAGACCAAACCAACATATAAAGACAATGAAAGTTATCACAGTGTAATCGAATCTTACATGTGAAGAGTTTTACAATTGCAAGATTGGCAAAAGTAAAATGAATAGGGAGGAGTTTGCAGAAACGCAACCTGCAAAGAAAATAGTTAGTAATAGAAAGCGTTTACATACTGCATTAGAAAAAAAAACATCATAAGAGATCTTACCATAGAGTCCAGTTGTTGAAAACTGCTCCTGAAAGGATCACTTGTTAGGGCCCATCTATAAGTTGACGTCAATCCGAAACATGCTCTTGCGTAGAACCTGATTTGATTAGCCTGTAACATCAACACACAAATTCAATCAATAAAGTTCCTATGGAAGGAACCACAGAAGCGGATTGAAAGAAAGAGATAGTACCTGATCCAAAATAACTCTGTTCCATTTGACTGATTGCAATAGAGACTGATCCCTCTGAAGTGTTAGATACGAAGTAACGACAAAGTCACAGTTCATTAATTCATCGCTACTGGTTTCTGTATCTCGCTCATACACAAGCACATTTGTGCTTCCTGGGAGTGAACAGTTAGCAATGGCTGCTTTCCAGGAATCAATAGTAGGAGAAACAACAAGTGTGTTCCCCACTGCTCCTTCAACTAGTTTCCGACCAGCCTCGCGTCTGACGAGGACCAAACAAACAGCCTGACTAATGATATCCAAGGGGCTCTCATCAGCGAGAATGCCTCCTTTGACTATGCTTTCTTCCTGCAGTGTAGCCCAAGACACGAAGAACTTTTCATGACTAAGCAGGTTTCTAATCACACAGTTTGGCGTATCAATGGGTCTCGCATCGGCAGCATACAACTGATCATCCATCTCAAAGATCGTACCAAAGGGAACACTAGGCCGATCTATCCCATCACCAAGATGAAGTCGGGTAGAAAGTAGCTCCCCAAATTTATCGATCCAAATCTTGTCAGCTCTTTCAACCTTGTGCCAGTTTAGCATTTGTGGACCTATTGAATCATCAATATCGACAGGTTCCTCAAGCAGGCTTAGATCAACAGGAATCCCTTGAAATCGAAGAGCAAGTTGTTGATTAGGCAGAAGACCGAATGATCCAAGAAAAGCTTTGATACCCTCACGAACGTTTGTAAAACCAGTGTCTACGGTAAGATGGATTGGGCTTGCAATAACTGAATCATAGAAGGCATGAATCCATCCACTGACGCATTGACCTGACGATGACCAGTAGAGTACCTGCAAATCCATAAAGTTGTTCAAACTGCTACATAAGGAACAAAGGACTCCAGCTTACACATCAGACAAATCAAGCCAATGTGATAGCAGCAAATCTAATAAAGTTGTTCAATCGGCTACCACAACATAAACAAAAACAAAGGATTCCAACTAAACCTAATCCAGGGGTTCATCAAAACCAATGTGTTCGCTGCAAATTAAAAGCGTTTTTCAATCTGCGGATGCTCATCATACAATACTCATCAAAAAAATCAAGCCAATGTGATAGCAGCAAACCTAATAAAGTTGTTCAATCGGCTACCACAACATAAACACATAACGAACAAAGGACTCCAACTTAATCTAATCTAGGGGTTCATCAAAACCAATGTGTTTGCTGCAAATTAAAACCGTTGGTCAATCAAGGATGCTCATCATACAATACTCAAAGGAAACATGGTCCAGTACTAGTATAAAGAAATCAAAGAAATTTTTAGTCAGAAAGTACCAGCCAACAGCAATGTCTCCCGGATTTTCCTTTAGGTGCAGAGCTAACTGATTGTGGTGGAAATCAAAATCCACACGAACCTGCATTACATCAGAGAAAGCAAAGGAACATGAGCATTTGAAAGAAAACATCAGATAAAGAATTCGAAAGAAAAGAAGAAATCAGAGAAAGTCCGAACATCATCGGAAGATTCCAGGTGAGGGACGGCGTAACAATTCCGGATATCGCCGGTTCCGTCAGGTAAGATAGATCCTAGGAGAGTGCCTATGACTCGTTCAGCCAGACGATTACGTCTCGTGAAGCTGAAACGGACGTTTTCGATGACGCGAGGGTGGATCCTCGCCGCGCGTACAGGGGTAGTCGCGGACGCCGTTAATGCCGGAGTCACGAATTGCGACAGTGTGTCCTCGCTCGATGCCGCCATGGTTAAGACTGAGAACCTCAAGGAGCGAGACTGATATGAAGATTCAGGGTTTAGGTTACCGATGCGAGAGAATGCATTCTGTTAGAGAATATTTCAGTATAAGGCGGCATTTATAAGTTTGTTTTCAGAGAAGTAAGTTACCTGCTAATGGGCCAATAAATGGGCCTACTATTTGTTTTCTTCGACTAACGAAAAGTCCTTAATAACCCTTATTATTTACGCTCGTCGGGAAATACAAAGCCTAACGATTTACAATTTACAATTTACAATATTAAGTGCCATATTCTATTGGCGACTAGAAGAACAAACCTGTTCGTAAATTGTTTGAAAGTTTTGTGCAAATTTGTTTAACCGTTTACTTAATGTATGAATCATTGTTTTTTTCTTTTCAAATGATCTATCTTTTGTATATTGTATATCCATTTTTTTATACACCTTTCAATTAATTTTGT
>OVBI01000901.1:0-48430 GCA_900406495.1 Sisymbrium altissimum
CATTCCGACTCGATTTCCCAGCATCCAACAATGAGGCTGAGTACGAAGCCTGATCGCTGGGCTAAGACTTGCCAACGGAATCAAGGTGGAAAACATCCACGCCTTTTGCCATTCTCAGTTAGTTGCAAACTAATTCAGTGGAGAATACGAAACCCAAGACGAGAGAATGGGCGTGTATCTGAAGATAGTTCAAGATCTCGCAAAACAATTCAAAGAATTCAAACTTATGAGAATTCCCCGGGGCGAAAATGCACCAGCCGATGCTCTAGCAGCCTTGGCATTGACTTCTGCCCCAGGAAAAAGTAGGATTATTCCGGTGGAGTTCATAAAACATCCAAGCATTGGACCACCCGACGTAATTACACTTATTCAAGAGGAACTCGAGGACGAAGGAGAGCTGGAATCGGCCCCAACCATCGACACTAACCCAGAAATCGAAAAGGGAGAGTATGGTTGCGACCAAGAATGGATGGAGAAGATTCGTCTCTACATCTCAAACGGAGAGGTCCCCTCAGACAAATGGGCAGCACGAAAACTGAAAGCACAAGAAGCACGCTTTTTCCTTTTAGATGGAAACCTCCTCAAGTGGAGACATTCTGGTCCTCTTATGACCTGCGTGGAAGGCAGCCAAGACAGAAAAATAATGCAAGAAGTTCATCGTGGGTGATGTTGAAACCACTCAGGAGGAAGAGCACTCGCCATCAAGATCAAAAAGCATGGATATTTCTGGCCAACAGTGATCAAAGATTGCAAAAAATTCCCGAGAAAATGCGAGAAGTGCCAACGGCACGCTCGAAAAATACGCCAGCCGGCCGAAATCCTAACGTCGATATCCTCTTCATACCCATTCATGCGTTGGTCAATGGATTTCGTCGGACCCATGCATAAATCTAAGCAAAAGCAGTATTTGCTCGTCCTAACGGATTATTTCTCCATGTGGATTGAAGCCGACTCTTATGCAAGCATTAAAGATGCTCAAGTCGAACATTCCGTATGGAAAAACATTATCTGTAGACATGGAGTCCCATATGAAATCGTAACCGATAATGGTTCTCAGTTCATCTCCAACCGCTTCGTATCATTCTGCGAAAGGTGGAATATCCAGCTGAGTTTTTCAACTCCGAGGTATCCACAAGGCAATGGCCAAGCAGAAGCCGCTAACAAAAAAATCCTCAATGGGTTAAAGAAAAGGCTGGACGAAAAGAAAGGCAGATGGGCTGACGAACTTGAAGGTGTGCTCTGGTCGTACCGGACCATGCCTAGAAAGACAACTGGGAAGACGCCTTTCGCATTAGTTTACGGGATGGAATGTATAATTCCCCCAGAGGTCAAAAATACGGAGTTCGCCGAACTTTTCCCCCAGAACGAGAACAGATCAATCAAGCGATGCTCCTGGACTAACTCGATCTTATTACAGAAAGCAGCGATCAGGCCTTGCTCCGAATGCAAAGCTACCAACAGGCAGCCGCCAAATACTACAACTCCAAAGTTCGTAATCGGAGATTCAAGGAAGGTGATCTTGTTCTTCGAAAGGTCTTTCAAAACACCCAGGAAAAGAACGCTCGAAAACTAGGCGCAAACGGGGAAGGCCCCTATAAAATCATGAACGTCGTTAGGACATGAGCATACGAACTCGCCTACGACGATGACTCTCCAGTCATCCGAAGTTGGAATGCAATGCATCTCAAGAAGTACTACCACTAGTACTCCACTGCCAACGAATTATGAATTAGCTTGATCCCCTAGCATTGGGGTACATAGGTAACTTATCCCATGATAAGTCCAGCTACTATATATAAAAAAAAAAGTTTTTGGGGGAGTTGGAGTGCATACATAGCCACTCCTACACTCGGAAAACATCTTCAAACTCAAGTTTTCCCGAAAATATTCCGAAAACTCTATCTCCTAACAGCTCCAAACATTGATTTCTTCGAAGTAATTCTGAAAAATCCTACTTCGGAAAATCCTAGAGCACATCAACACAACTTCTTTTTCGAACACTTTTCAAAACAAATTTCAAAAAAAATTTGCTCAAATCTAACTCTTTTAAAAAAAATCCTTTGTTGCTGGCCACAACTAACATGATATATCCTCCTCCTAAGGACTTACCAATGTTCTATACGGGCAAAGATTCTACCACATCCGTGCACATATATAACAGCGCGCTATCATGATGCGGTCAGGTCGGTTTTCATCCTTCCATTCCTGAAAACCGAGCTGGCCGTCATTTTCCGCGAGTACTGAGCTGAAAAGTATATACGTTCAGTGATCGAGGTGTATCTTCCAATCCACAAGGCTTCTGCACATGAATCCACTTGGAAAATGTTATCAACTCAATTATGAAGCTCTTATAAGAATATTATGATCAAACGGAGTTTATACGAGGGAGTTATGCCATCCACAAATTGGGCGTTGCAGCCAGCTCGGTAACAGACAGCATGGAGCAGTCAGCTTGGTCTTTCCAGACAGGATAACGGGTTGGCTGTCATGATGCAGTCAGCTCGGTCACATCCTCCCTCCTCGATACCGAGCTGGCTGTCACCCTTCAGTATACCGAGTTGGATGCATCCCACAAGTCATCGGAAGATCTCCTCCCATCCTGGATACCGAGCTGGATGCACCATGGGTTTGGAAGCAGCCAGCTCGGTTTTTTCTGTAACCAAGGAAGACCGAGCTGGCTGTCATCTTCTGTTCCGTCTCATTTTGCTTCGTTTTTCGTCTTCAGGGTCTTTTCGTAAACATACTGATGTTTTCGTAAGTTTCTCGAAACATCGAGATGTTTCATCTATCGAAGACAACAAAAACGTTAACTTAAAATAAACCGGAGAAAACTACTGAACCAAAAGACGAAGGATAGAATTGGGCCGAGCTGGAAGGAAGGACCGACAAGAGCTGAAACCGACTTAGGAAAGGTTCTAGAGGCTTACTCGAACATTTATGGAAAAGTCATCGGAAAAAGGAAAAGATCTTTGTCCCACGTCAAAATTTAGGCTGTTTTGGACTTAGGATGTCTTAATATAAATAAAGATCGATTTCTACATCTTCTAACACATTCAATACATTCGCAGTTCGCTACTCATTGGAGATTTAGCAATAAAATCGTATTATCATCTTTCCTTTTTCTTGTCCTTCACTTTTGCGGAAATTTACCAAAATCTTTCAAGAGGTTTCTCATTCCAGAACTTTTGGGACCTGATTATCAAATACACTCTCTGAAAATATATTGTTTGAAATCTCGTTCCCACAGTCTTGTCGATCGGCACTTCTGCCGCAGTGACGAGTCGGCTCGATTCTGCTCCGCCAGGACTCGAAATCTCGAGTTTTTGTTATGGTGTCGAGCGTCACCCCTCCTGGGTGTCGATCAGCACTTGATCCGTGGACTCAAAATTGTCTTCATCCAACTCCTTTATTTCCACGATCTCAGCTGGTGTAAGGCCCTTTTTCTGCACTGTGATGAGTTGTTTTCCACTTCGTAACATGATGGCATTGACTGAACGTTTTGGGTTAGTATCTCTCTTTCCAGGAAGGAATCCTTCTTGCCTTTGCACAGCTGAAGCAGTTTGAGAAACTTGATTATCCAGCTTATTGACATGCATATTTAGAGCCTCAAACCTGGTGTTCAAATCTGTGTACATGGCATCCATTTTCCACTGAAACCTACAGTCATTTTGGTCTGTCCTTCCAACAACTGCTCTAACATGGATTCCACTTTACTCTCTGAGGTTTGTTTAAGAATTGGTTGATATGAAGAAAAGCCATAATTCCTTGTGAAGCTGTTGGTATTTCTACCATGAAAACGTTTATGATACTGAGGTTTCTGTTGATAGGCAGAAGAATTCTGATTTCCTGTGTCAGCATTCCTCTGACCATTTACATTGAAGCTCATGTTTCCTTGTTGATTCCCAAACCTCTGATTCTAAAACCCAGTTCCTGCAACAAAGTTGACATCTTCTTCTTTCTCAAAACCCTCATCGGGTTCAAAAGTCTTAACCTCCTGAGAAAAGTGAACTTGCTTCTTTCCCACAAGAAGATTGTGAATTGAGTCATGCCTAGCTTTCACCTCTGCACTCTGAAAACCTTTGTTGTTTTCAGCTAGTTTCATCCTTTCAAGATCAGCATTCTTGGTACTATTGCTAGATGCCAAGGTCTCAATCAGCAGTTTCGCTTCCTCTGGACTCCTTGTTTTGAAGTTCCCTTGACTTGCAGCATCCATAGCCATTTGATACCTCCAATCTAGGCCTCTGAAGAAGATACCCAGCATTTGAACATCACTGAAACCATAGTGTAGACAATCTCTCTGATATGCTCTGAATCTAGTCCAAGAGGCCTTGACTTACTTCATCAGGACTTCGAGAAAATGCAGAGAGTTTTGTTCTCAAGTCCTCAGACCTTCCATCATCAAAGAAATTGTTGAGAAAGGGATTCTTGGTTTCAGGCCAAGTAGTCAAAGAGCCTGGCTGCAATTGCTTGAGCTAGTATGCTGCAATTGCTTGAGCCAGTATGCTGAATCCCTAGCACGAGAGTATGGGAATAACTTACAGAAAAAGGTAGTACTCAGAGACTCCATTAACCTTGATGCTGGTCACCAAGTCTTCAAACCTCTCCAAATGATCCATAGGATGTTCATGAGGAAGACCATGGAAAGGATGCTGACTCACAAGAGTGTAGTACAAATGTTTTAGCTCAAAATCATTCCTCGGGAATGATGGAGGTCTAATTGCAGACCTATTGGCAGAGAACTGATCAGGCCTGTTGTAATCAGCAAGTGTTCTCCCTCGAACAGGTGGTGCATTAGCAGCAACTACAGCTTGTTGAACACCCACAAGGGCTTCTTCTTCTGGTAGGATTTTTCCTTCAGCATCAACCAGGTCCGCATCCATATTTCTCTTGTTCCCAGCCTTCTCTGGTAGACTCCAGCAGCATCAGGCATGATGACTAATTTTTGCATCTCAGCTGATTTCTTAGCTTTTCTGTTTGCTCGTTCTAACTATCTGAGTTCCTGATTTTTGTAATTCAACAACTGAGTTTCCTTGTTGCCTCTGGTACTACGATTAGGCATACACCTGAAAAACAAGACAAAGAGAAAGAACTTTGTAAGCAAATAAGAAAAATAAAGCCTAGTCTAAATTCTACACTAAGTCTAATGGAAAATTCAATGAATCCCCGGGAACGGCGCCAAAAGTTGAACTGGAATCACATCAGAAGCTTTCCACATGAAGAGGATATTCTACTTACAACTCGGCAAAGTTCCATAGTAGCCGAAGGAGACCCGCACACACTAAAGAAAGCATACCGACCGGACCAAGAAGAATTAAGCAAAGAATCAGACTGTTTTGTAATCCTAGTTCATAATACTAGACAGGACCGTTGGAATCAGACAAAAATTCATTACGGTTTAAAAGTTATTCAACTTATAAACCGGATGATTCTCCACTTGCCTTATCTGGAAGCTTATGGATTCATTCATCTACAAACGAGACTTTGGCGACCAGGATAGACATTTACCCATTCAGGATAGAAATCTAATCATGCAGAAGATTCAGAAATCATCTTGCAATCCACCAGCATCCAGAGGATCAGCTGGATTCCCCATTACTCACACTTACCATATCACTACAAGAAAAATGGCTATTTCTGACAGAAAAAATGGTTGGTTATCCGTCGGGAATCACTATTTCTAACGAGTTTCCGACAGAAAGCAATTGTCGGGACTATCTTGTCGGAATATAATATCCGTTGGAAATTCGTTGGAAATTTCCGACGAATTTGAGAGAAGTCATAATTATCTGACGGATTTCTGATTAACAATTTTTAAGTCAGAGTTCCGACAAATTACCGAGGAAGGTATATTCCGAAGAGTATTCCGATGGATTTTCGAAAAATATAATTCCAGACGAGTTTCCGACGATTCTGTTTACCAACGGTTTTCCAATGGTTGTTTTCGATAGACTCCAAACAGATTTGTAACGGTCATTATAAACAAAAAAAAATTTATTTATCTAAAAAAAAAAAAAAAAAACTACTATATAATTAGATTTATAAAATTAAAGTTTCTCTTAAATTATAAAATAGAATACTGTGATTACATAAATTAAAATTCTAATTACATAAATTAAAATTCTAAAATAAAATATTTGTCATTATATAAATTAGAATTCTAAAATAGAATATTGTCATTACATAAGTTAAAAAAAAAAAAAAAACCAAATCCTGGAAATGGACAATCATCAAACATTGATTTTATAAAACCCACCAGATCTTTGAGTGTTGCCTTTGTTATAGTCAGCTCTTCTTTCAGCTCTTCATTCTTCCGAATCATTTCTTCATTGTATCAAAAACAATTTGAAAACTCACCATTGCTAGTCCCAAGCTTACCCAACCCCGGTCTGCGTCCCTTTCGAAGAGGTATTTCCTAGGAAAAAGGAAACAAATGTAAAACATAACAAGATCATAATATCATATTAAGTAAAGAGTTAAAACAATCTTACCTCAAGAACCAAATTGTTGATTTCTTGGCGAGACAACTCGTGAATTGTGGAAGGATCTTCTTGAGATCGCTGGCTCAAGATGTCAATCTGCTTCTGAGTCACATTCTGAACCATCTCAGCAATCATAGGATCCTGAACATCACCAGTCTTTTTGTTTGTGTGGTATCTCCTAGCCAACTCAGGGTAAGTTGGAGCCACACCTCCTGATTCTTTAGTCTAAAAATTTACGTAAAACTATTAGTTGAAAACAAAAGCAATAAAATGGTAGAGAAACAAGAAGATGACTATAAAATCAAGCACAAATCAAAATTCTCCATATTGTTTCACATATAAGATGGACTAAAAATGTCATATGCCAAAGAAACTATCTAGCTTGAATCTCTCAAAGCATAAAACGTATCACAGAGAACTCAATAAACCATCATAAGAGTTACCTATGACGAGAACACAGCACAACCTAAACTAGTTGATTAATCAATCTAACCCAAGAAACATAACAAGAAAACCAAAAAAAGAAAATGAACATGATGTAAATTATCAAATATTACCATTTGTTCAGCGCAGCTCATGGTACTAGTAGCACCCCCATTATGAACATACATCCCTTTATCTTCTCGTTTACTTCTCCTATTTTCTGTATGAGTCAATGTGTCTTTTACAGTTTCAGGCTTTTGCCAATAAGGTCTAAAACCTTCCCAAACTTTGGGGTTCAAACCTCTTGGAACCTTTCTCCCTTTCTTTTCTTTCCAAATTTTCTTCCGGCCAGACATATGACGAGAATATTGTGATCTTACCTCTGATTTAAACTGAGTTCTCACCATTGAAGTAAGGGGATGATCCCACGTGAAATCTTGCTACAAAAAAACATTAAAAAAAAGAGCTCAAAGATATATGATAAATATGAAAACATTCAACCTAAAGCAGAACAAGAAATAACACAAGGCATATGGAGCATTCAACACATTATCCCAATTGAAAAGATCAATTTTTTTCTATATAAGAAAAGAGATTTCATCTTATGCTAATGGAATTATCAATCATATGACATATAGAACATGGAAAACTCATCACTGAATTCACTAAGCTAATCACATGAACCATTGAAAAACTCTAAACAGGAAAAAAAATTAAGAAGCTTACTTACCGCAAAAGTTCGAAACCACATCTCCTGAGTTTCACTTGGCATGCTTGAGAATGTTTCATAAAGTTCTTTAAGGGAGTGTAACATCCTTAAAATGCTTTTGCTAATGCTATTATTGGATATTCCAAACCTACAAAGAAAAAAGACATTAAATAAAAGCCTTAACCAACAAGATCACATAATATGTACTCAGCTCACACTTCAGTAAACCTACTTCCAACTAAAGCAAATACCATAAAAAAAGAAAAAAGAAAAAAAAACACGAAAAGAAGTAGAGTTAACCAAGTAGAATTTCCTCGACGTTTTGGATTAAGAACAGGAAGTAATTCACGTCCCGGTTGTTGGACTAGCTGCTCCACAGTGAGATGAGTAGTCGGCGCTTCACTGTGTGACTCTGGAGCTTCAGAAGTATTTGGACTTGGACTATTATTTTGTGTGGTGAAATCAATTTTTCTTCTTAGAGAAACTGATTTGTTTAGAAAATCCTCATAAGACGCCCTACAAAATTTAAACAAAGAATTTTATTGATTAATTTTTATATATACGAACACTTATACCACTAAAAGATTTCTCATTCCATTCTAATAAACAATCTGAAACTAATTAAAAGATACCAAATATAATGCAAACATGAAGATTTATCTACTACGAGAGAGTTGCATTTACAAACTTAACATGGCTCCTTCAGTTTAATATCATAAACATATGTCAGAAACAAACTCAATTTAGAGTATGTGAGAGTTTGCATTTACAAGATAAACATGTCATGTCATTGGCGTTTCACTACTAAAATGAAAACGAGTTGTGACTACTAGAAAGTGTTTCAACAAAGCATAGTAACTTAAACTAAATCACAATGGAACTCAAAATCACAACTCAAAACCGATCAAGATTGAACAAAAAGCTACACCCTTTCAATGCATAAGACACTAAATTCGACTAAGCTACAGCAATAGTTACTATACAAACCCAAATCCATATGAAGAACATAAAAACAAAGCAACTCTTCCAAAGAAACCCAGATCAAAAGTTACACACATTCAATATCAACTAAATCCGACTAAGCTCTAGCAATATCAACTATACAAACCTAAATCCATAAGAAAAATGTAAGATAACTAAGCAAACTCTTCCAATGAAACCCAAATAAAAAGCTACACACTTTCGATCCATGAACTTAATTAAAACTTAAACTAATTTATTAATCAATCTCATCTAAAAATCCTGATAAGAAAAACAAAAATACAAACGCACATGATTTCAGAGAGGTGATAGCGGTGGGAGGTGATGGTGAGAGGCGATAGCGGTGGGAGGTGATGGTGAGAGGCGATAGCAATGAGAGGTGGTGGTGAATCTGGGTTGCTGCGGTGAGTGGTGGTGAAGAATCTGTGAGATGGCAACAGAGAAATAGAAAAAGGAAGGAAAGAGATGGAAGAACACCGAAAAGGAGATGAAAGCACACCGAAAGGGAGATGGAAAAACTGAGAAAGGAAGGGATATGGCGATAGAGGAATAGAGAAAGTATCTGAAGAAAATGGGAGACATGCAAAGGAAAGAAACTGAAGAGGCGGCGGTGTACAAATTCTTTTCTAGACTGAGGGATTAATTTTAATCCCCACGCCTTTTTTTATTTGCCGTGTATATTTATAAAAATCTTAACAATCCGCCTAAATTTAGGAATATTAATCGTTGGAAAATTGTTGAAAACTTTCGAGGGAATTCCGACGATATAGAGTTTAGGGTTTAAAAAATGGAAATTTTCTTGTAAAATCATGTTTTAACAATGTTTCTATTATAATACAGTTAAGAAAGTATAATACAGTTATATGGACCTGTTCAAGTTAAGTTTTTCGCGGAATATTTTTCCGGAACACTGTTCATGTCCGAACTTTTTGTAAATTTTTTCCGAAAAAATGTTCATGTTTAAGTTTTTTCGAAAGTTTTCGTAAAAGGTTTTCCGAAGAACTGTTAAGGATAAGTTTTTCAGAAGTTTTTTCGTGCAAAACCCACTCGGGTACCATGAATACCGAGCTAGCTGCAAGGGATGGGCATTCATGTGCTGAATGCTGACTTTGGACAGCATTTTGTACCGAGCTGGATGGTAGGCAGCATGCTGACCGTCCAGCTCTGGCAGTTTTGGCTTGCATGGTCCCCTTTTTTGATTCCTTACGTTTTCTGGAAAAACGTAACTGTCTCCGGAACTCTTTTCGAAATACAAGAAAATTAATATTTGTTTTATATATATATATATATATTTATTTATTTATTTTTAATTCTTTCTGAAAAACTGTTCACACTAAATTTTTCGGAAGTTTTTTGCAAGAAACTAACCCGGTCAGCATGTGTACCGAGCTGGCTGTAGGAGTGGGATGCTCATGTGCTGAATGCTGATCTTAGGAAACAAATATGTACCGAGCTGGACGGTAGACAGCATATTCCCTGTCCAGAACGGTCAATTTTGGCATGTAGGCTCTCTCTTTTGAAAATTGTGTTTCCGGAGATTTTTTCGTAAAATTTTCTCCGAAAAACTGTTCAAAATACGTTTTTCGGGATTTTAGTAAAGTTTTTCCGGAAGACTGTTCAAGATAAGTTTTTCCAAAATTTTATAATAAATTTTTTCTGGAAAACTATTTAAGATAAGATTTTTCGAAATTTTTCGTACGAAACCAACTTGCCCACCAAGTCTACCGAGCTGGATGTAAGGAAGGAGAATTCATGTGCTGAATACTGACTTTGGTAAACAAATTTGTACCAAGCTGGACGGCAAACAGCATGCTGCATGTCTAGCTCGGTCACTTTTGGCCTGTAAAGCTCTTTCCTTTGAAAACTGTAAGTGTTTCCGGAGATTTTTTGTAAAAGTTTCTCGGAAAGACTGTTCAAGATAAGTTTTTCTGGATTTTGAAAAAGTTTTTTCGGAAAAATATTCAAGATAAGTTTTTCCGAAATTTTTAATAAAGATTTTCCGGAAAACTGTTCAAGATAAGTTTTTCCGAATTTTTTCTTATAAACCAATTTACCCACCAAGTCTACTGAGCTGCCTGGAAGGAAGGAGCATTCATGTGCTGAATGCTGACCTTGGAAAACTTTTTGTACCCAGCTGGACGGTAGGCAGTATGCTGACTGTCCAGCTCAGCTAGTTTTGGCTTGTGTGCCCCCCCTATTTGATTCCTTATTCTTTCAGGAAAAACTTATCTTGAATAAGGAAATTGTTTTTTGTTTTCCGTTTTTTTATAATGGGGCCCACATTTCTATCCTATTAGTTGACCTGTACCCCTCCTTACTTCTCATAACTTCTTATTTTTCGTTTTTGAGAAAGAGCTCTGCCTTATATCTACTATCTATCTCTAGGAGTTGTTCTTGTGTTCTTGAGTGTTGAGGATCGTGGAGTTTCGTGAGAGATTGTTGGCCAATGCGAGGAAATGTTTTCTTCCTCCTGCTGCGTCTTCGGGTACCTCCCCTCACGCTGAGGAGCCGATGATCCATGCTCTGACCGAGACGGACATCGATGATACGGAAGGAACTTCGGGTGGCCCCGAGCCACAAGTGACCTTCCTTGACGAGGAAGGGGCTATTGTCGATGTAGCTGTGGGTATTGAGGGGGAAAATGGCAACGTTCCTCCTGCTCTACTCCGATCGAGCAATGCTTATCTGGCGTTACTGCGTCCTCAAGCAAACTGAATGACGCTTGGAAACCCCGGGGGACGAAGAGGAAAACACCCCTTCCTAAGAAGGGCGGTGCTCATAGCGGTCGTAGCGAGAAGAAGCTGAAAAGTCCAGCTCAGTCTGCTCCTTCTGCAGAGAAGAAGGGAAAAATCCACAATGTGATGATTGATGAGTCAAATAATTTTTTTCGGAGCACAGTGCATTGTGTGGACCATGTCTCGAAGATCAAGGATCCTGAAGACCGCCCCATCCGCTTTAAGACTTTGCATGTCCAGAAGGCATACTCTGACTTTGCTCAATGCTCCATGAAGGTAAGTACTTTTTCTGTTTGTTGATGCAATATAGTGCCTTGATCTTTGCATGCTGATTATCTGTTCGTTTTCCGCAGCTCCTGTCCTTGTTTAACAAGGAAGTGAATGACTGCGAGGAAGAGATCTACAAGGCAGGATGCAAGGAGGTTAATGCCAAACATGAGCAAGATCATCTCCGAGAAAAGCTGGACGCCTTAACCCTTGGGTATGAGGAGAAGATGATGAAGCTTAGTAAGGAGGTGACCGATACGAAGGAGGAGGCAAACTCTACTGCTCTTCGTGCTTCTCGTCTTGCCAACTCTAATGATGAGCTTTCAGCCCGGGTCAGGGAATTGGAAGATAAGCTTGCGGAGAAGGATGCTGCGTTTAGGGTGAAGAACAAGAGAGCTTGGCGCGATGGGTACAAGGTAACCATGGACAATAGTCGATCTGGTGAGGATAAGGCACTGGCCTTAATCGATCGATTGATTTCGAGTTGTGATTCTGAGACTTGCTATGTGATGGGAGTGTGCAACTCTGTTGTGATTGAGATCTTTGACAGCAATGATCGCAAAGAGATAGCGGAGGAGCGTGAGAAGAACCAAAACCTGAAGGTGGATTTTAGCGGCTTTGAGGGCGCTGTAGATCATGTGATCGATGAGCTCCGTAGGTGCGTTGCTCTTTCTTCTGGATCTTCAGCTTCGGCTTCTCGCTCTTGCGGAGATGTCTCTATTGACAGCTCGGCCAAGGAAGTTGGTTGTGAGGATTTCGCAGGGACCAACATGGGCGTTGGAGGCCTGGCTGAGATGGTCACTGAGAATACTGCAGAGGAGAGCCATGCTTAGATCCCTTCCTCCTTTATCCTTTATTTTCTTAGTTGTTTGCTGCTGGGTCCTTTGAGGCCTATGTTATGACTTTGGCCGGGCTTTGTCCCGATGGTTATATTTGAACCTTTTTCATTCGATGCATTTCAGACCTTCGTTTTTACGATATCTATGCATGCTTAAGTTTGATTTTTGCTTGTTTTTGGTTAGAGCATGATAAAGTTTGGTATGTTATGCTGTTGGGGAGTAAAGTAGCCTCGGAGTTTAGTACTTAGTCATGTTTCCTTAGCATTACGAAGAGCCTAGAAGAGTTGTAGGAGTTACTTTTTAGCGTTGATATTTCATCAGTGGAGACTTGTCATACTATTGTTAGGCGAGAATATGTTTGCGTTTTTGTTAGAATGTAAAGAAATTCGTGCCAGCGCTGCTTAGAAGCGTTTTGGCTGGGCTTATGATAGGTTAGTGTTCAGGAAACTAGGCTATGCATCTGTATGGTTTTAGGGGATGCAAATAGTCTCCAGCTTACCTCCCCGTCTTTTCGATGTTTGAAACACTTTACGATCTCGTCTAGTGGTATGCAAGATTGTGTTTCCGAGATGTTGAGACCAGTGTGCCATGGTCGGTGTTTACCGGGTTAGTGAGTTTGCAATGACGATTAAAGCAGTGTGAGTCTTTTAACATGCTGGCATGCCCCTGTCAAAGCCAAACCTAAGAACATCATCCTGGAAATACCTCTCGGATGTTAGGTTACGATATACCTAACCTTTTCTTATATAGCGCGCTTCAATACCCGTGTACGGGCGTTACTGAACCTCCCCTTTGTATAGATGATTGGGTTGATGACAAGTTTCGGCCATTGGGGCTAGCAATGGTCGCAAAAGAGTTTGGTGAAACCGGTTTCATTTAATTCGCAGGTTTACATGCTGGGTCGCGGATATCAGGAATGATATCGACGTGCTTATTTAGTTTCCGAGAACTGGTCTGAGAGTTTTGTTTTTTAGATGATTGTCTCTGGGAACTGGGAACTGATCCGAGAGTTCCATTTTTTAGGAATTGGCTTGATGTCGGAGAAGTTGATGTCGGAAGATGACATCGACCAAACTACCAGTGTCGACTAGGATTCTGGCGACATCGATATCACTTATTACCAGCTGGATCACGAGTGGATTGTTGGCAGCATCTTCTTCGTCAAAAGTAATCTGGAAGTTATCCCGAGGTGCTGGTTGCGGCCAGGTAGTGCTGGATTCTGCCTGGCGCTGATATGCTTTGATGGCAGAGATGGTATTAGGGCAGTACTGTGATCCACCCATGATCATATGAACCTTCTGCTGGCTGTTTGGTCCTGCGGGTTTCTCGGCTCTTCTCCCGCGTTTAGGACTTTCTGAGTTAGGTCTTTCTGGGGCCTCACTGGGTACTTCCTCAATGGTTTATTTTTCCTGCTCCCTTCCCTCATGGGTTTCCATCACGAGAAACTTGGCTATATCACCAAGTTCTCCAGCTAGGAGCTGTTATGTTAGTTTTTCTGCAAGGGTGCGGCAATTCAAGGTTGAATGGCCGTGTGCCTTATGATGGTCGCAGTAGGCGTTTTCATCGTAGGTGGAGCTGTTACGAGTCCAAGTTTTTGAGTTCTTTCCTCGTCCAGCTCGTGGTTATGGTCTGGGCGATCCTTTTGCGGATGGCCCTGTTCCCACCTAATAGTTGTGAGCTCTCCTTTTTGTTTCGAAGTTCACACACTTCTTTCATGTCGAAGTACTGGGAGCTGAGGATGTTTTCTTATTCGGAGGTTTAGGTCGGAGCTTACGTTCGTTTGCTCGGATATCCTCCTCGAGCTAGATGAAGCCTGATGCTCGATGGAGAGCATCTTAGATGGTCGGTGGCATACTGAGCATCATTTCCTCTCAGAAACGCGTGTCATACCACAACGACCTCATAAATGCCTCGAGAGCTGACTCCATCAATTTTTGAGACTACGGCCTTGAATCGCTCAATGAAGTTCTTGAGGGATTCATTATGGCCTTGAGTGATCGTCCAAAGATCAGCATCACAGGTTTGCTGATTTATGAACATCGAATACTGCTTGAGGAAAGCCTTGGACAGCTGTGAGCAGCTGTTGATTGAGTTCCTCTCGAGTTTTCAGAACCATTCTATAATATCTCCCTTGAGGTTTTCGATGAACAAGAGGTAGTATCCTGCGTTTTCTTCGTCTTTTATGAACCTTACACAACTTATGGCTATCCTAAAGGATGTTAAGTGAGCCTTGGGATCAGTGATTCCGTCATAGGGTCGGATTTTCACCTTTCCGAGATCAGACAGTTTTGCAGTGGTGATACGATCCGTGAATGGCGTCTTCTGAGATTCTTCGAGGACGCGATCAATCTCAGGTGCAGCGCTTGTAGCGCGATGGATCTGCGACTTGAACATCCTCATCTCGTTGGCTGCTTGGTCCAGCCTTTTCAGCAATTCATCGATCTCGCTTTTCCTAGTTGTTTGCTGAAGATTGGTTTTTTGCTCGTGCAAGATAGCAAGCTCTGCTTTGGTCAGATCATTCTCATGATCTGAGAGGTTCTCTTCGCCCTCGTGTTGATCACCATTAGGTTGATCATCCGGAGAGGGATTTTCCTCAGTGTGTATTGCATTGGTAAGGATGCTTGTTGCGGTTGTGTTCCCAAATCGTCGGATCGGGGGGCGGACTCGTACGGTTGATCCTACGTGTAGATGGAGTTTTTTTTCATGTTGCGAAGCGGATCACGCCTCAGATATCCATGGGCTAACGGGGTTGCGAAGTCGAGACGCCTCCCTCGAGAGGGATGGGTTCTGGACTCAGCTTTCTTTAAGAGGATTTCCCTCTGTTGATTCAGAGAATCGTGGAGCTTTGCCTGGTCCTCGTTCTTCTCCAGTAAGTCTTCGAGAGAGGATCGAAGTTGTGCAATCAGGGTTGCAGTATCCTCAATTTGGTTTCCCGCTCGGGACGAACTTAGGTCCGTCAGGATTTCTTCTTCTACAGCCATAAGGTTCGTTTTAGGTTTTCCATTTTTGAGAGTAAAGATTTCTCGGGACCCTCCTTCTAGCGCCAAACTGTGGAAACCAAAATTCACCCCAATATATTTGTGGAAAGTTGATAATGCGAGGATCCGAGAATCTTGAGAGAGAAAACGAAAGTAAGAGTAAGATCGAGAAAAAAGAAACTAGGGCAAGAACGAGAAAAGAAACAAGAAATCGAAAAGAGAATATTGCTGATTTATTGCTAACTCTCGTATGAGTTCTGAGTTTTTTTTACAACAGTAAAAATCGATCTATATTTATACTAGACAACTTTATGTCCTAAGCAGCCAAAGTCTTTATGTAGGACTTGTGTCTTTTCCTTTTTCCCACCGTGTTTCCATAAAATCCTCGAGAATCTTCCACAAATTCTGGTTTAACGGTTTCCTCGGTTTATTAAAACTTTTATGAAAGCATCAATAAGTTCGCGGGAAGTTCCCAAAGACGAAGATCGAAGCAAGATTGGACAAGATGCAAGATGCCGTCCAGCTCGTCATTCCTTGGTGACAGGAAATGACAAGCTGGCCATTCCCCTCCACCAGCTCGGCATTTAGGTGCTGGATGGGATCCTCCGATGGTTTGCTGAACACGCTCAGCTCGGTATTTCCGAAGGAGGAAGTCAGCTCGGCATTTTAGTAACCTGACTGCTCAGAACCACCCAGCTCGGCATCTTGCAAGAAGAAGATGCCATGCTTCTCGTCCGTTGCTGTCCGTCTGGGAATTTTGGCACTAATGGGACAGGAGGGAGCAACCAGCTCGGCATTCTTAGGGAGGCAACCAGCTCGGCATTTCTTACTGACTAAAATGTCGAGCTGAACACCCTCAATGCCGAGCTGACAGCATTCTGCTGGAAGAACAACGATTTTCATTGGTTTTTCGAACAAACCGCTCGAAAAATAGGAAAATTAACAGGATATTCAGGAGGATGTAAGCCAGCTCGGCATTTCTAGCTGGGCAGAATGCCTAGCTGGTCAGATCACTCCCAAATGGCGAGCTGACAGCGTTCTGCTAGAAGAATCGCGACTTTTATCGGGTTATCAGAGAAACCACTCGGAAAACAGGACAATCAGCTGGACATTTCGGAGGACGTAAGCCAGCTCGGCATTTCTGGCTGGACAGAATGCCGAGCTGGTAAGCATACTCCCAAATGCCGAGCTGACAGCGTTATGCTCAAAGAATCACGACTTTTATCGGTTTTTCGGACAAACCGCTCGGAAAACATCACGATCAGCTGGGCATTCAAGAGAATGTCATCCAGCTCGGCATTTATTGCTAGACAGAATGCCGAGCTGGTCAACCCACTCCCAAATGCCGCGCTGGTCAACCCACTCCCAAATGCCGAGCTGACAGCATCCTGCTCGAAGAATCATGACTTTTATCGGTTTTTGAGATAAACCACTCGGAACACAGGACAATCATCTGGGTATTCAGGAGAATGTCATCCAGCTCGGCATTTCTGGCTGGACAGAATGCCGAGCTGGTAAACTCACTCCCAAATAGCAAGCTGACAGCATCCTGCTCGATGAATCGTGACTTTTATCGGCTTTTCGGGAAAATCTCTCGAAAACTAGCTTTCCGTACCTTTTTTGCGAAGTTATCGATAAAATAGTTCGAACAGGGCTATTTCCCGAATATCGATCTTCTTTTTCGAGAGTGTTCAATCATGGAAGGTTATTCCGATATTCAAACATTTTAATCGTTAATTCCGGAAGTGCGGGTTTTGACCCCAACATTCTTCTGGGCAATTTCCTTTTTCTCCAATCTTGGCAAAACACGTGAGAGATAGTGATTTCGTCTGGTGTCGATCGCCACCCAGCAGTGCTGTCGATCGACACCCTTCCTGTTTGTAGATTCCAACTTCATGACTTCGGCTACTAAGGTCAAATGCTCCAAAACCATCCATAATCTCCAATAAAGTCCAAAGTGTTGTTAAACCTGCAAAAGACTCGAAACGACTCGAAAAATACTATTAAGACTCTAAAAACACAACTTATACTGTGGTTAAAAACTGTAAAAACTACAATATATCAACTCTCCCAGACTTAGCTTTTGCTTACCCTCAAGCAAAACAGAAGACTAAACCTGTCGAAGAGGTTTAAAAACAATGGGAACTCACCAAAACTTTAGAACGCCAAACCAACCAACACTTTTGTAAGCCACATCAAACAGCACCAACTTTAGATAGAACATCAACTACTTCCCCCCAGACTTATCCACCATCCCAAATTCAAATCCACAATCAATAAAAGATAGAAATTCACCATTACTGACCTTTTTAAATTGTAAAGCTTGCAGTCTTATCAAGGGAAGATCGATCAAAGGAAACATGGACTCTTACCTGTTCAAGCCTGAGCTTGGTAAAAAGAATTGTTAAAGCTTGGTGAAATCAAGAGAAAAGAAAATCTTGCCTGAATCTGTGATGGCTATCGATCGCCACCCAGCAGTGGCGTCGATCGAGACCAAGGCTGAAAGCCAACACTCACTTTTGTAACTCGGGGATGAGTATCCAAAACCGAACTTAAACACAAATCTCTCTATGTTAGCTCTGTCAAAACACTCACAAGTTAAAAAGCATCACCTCATAACATAATCGCAAGAGTTCAACAAACTTAGCCAATACTGACAAACTGACTAAAAAAAATCATCTCCTCCAGCAGCATCCTCCATATCATCATCATCATCAGTGTGGGAACCGAGATTCACCTCAATGTATTTTTGTAAAGTTAATGTGAGGATCCGAGAATCTTGCGAGAGAAAGCAGAAAGTAGAGAGAAAGATCGAAAAAGGAAACTAGGTCAAAAAGAGAACGAACTTTTATTGCTATAATGTGTTGAATCGTTTTCGAATGTGTTACAAGAGGTAGGGATCGATCCCTATTTTCGAATGTGTTACAAGAGGTAGGGATCGAGCCCTAAACAATCTAACTTTCGATGTGGGACAAAGGTTCTTTCCTTTTTCCGACGATTTTTCCATAAATCTTCGAGGAAGCTTCTAGAACCTTCCGTAAGTGGGGTTCAGCATTTGTCGGTCCATCCTTCCAACTCGGCCCAAATTCATTCCTCGTCTAATGTTTTTCTTTGGTTAGTTCGATAGACAAAACATCGCGATGTTTTGAGAAACTTACGAAAACATCTGTATGTTTTACGTAAAGGCCATAAAGACGAAGAAAGAAGCGAAACGAGACAAAACGAAAAGGGTCAGCCAGATGGATCATCATTTCCTACCGAGCAGGACAAAAATCAGCATGCTGACCGTCCATCTCGGTAGGCTGGGTGCAGGAAATGATGAACTGGCTTGCTTCCAGGTCGATGGTGGGATTTTCCGATAAGTCGTGGGATGCGTCCAACTCGATATGGTGAAGTGTGTCGGTCAGCTCGGTAGCCAGGAGAGTAGATTTTACCGAGCTGACTGGCATATGCCGTCCAGCTCGGTAGGAATGGTGAAGGAAACACCCAACCAGCTGCTCCAAGCTTCTGTACCGAGCTGGACAGCAATGCCCAACGTGTGGACCCCATAACTTTCTCGTCTGAACTCCGTTTGATCTGATTCTTCTTTCATGAGCTTCATAATTGAGTTAAGAAAATTTTCCAAGTGGTTTTATGTTTAAAATACTTGTGTTTTGGAAGATACACCTCGATCATTGAACACATGTACTTTTCAGCTCGAAACTCTCGGAAAGTGTCATCCAGCTCGGTTTCCAGGTGGGGAAGGATTCTACCGAGCTGGATGCATCATGCTGTCCAGGTCGGTACCAAATTGGGCAGGTGATACCGAGCTGGATGCATCATGACAGCCAGCCCGGTACATATGTACCGAGCTGACTCCTATGTGCTGTCCGGATCGATGTTTTGTGGCAAGTGCTTGGCAAAACATGCATTCAGCTCGTGTGTGTCAGTCAGCTCGGTAGGATTTTCTGCCAAAACACCGAGCTGGCTGTCCTAAAAGCCTGGTTGATTGCTTTTTACTCGAAAAATCGTAACTTACGTTGGTTTATCGGAGGAATCGTTCAAAGAAGGAAATGACCAGCTGAACATGATAGAGAGATGTCAGTCAGCTCGGTATCACTAGAAGGTCTTGATACCGAGCTGGATGTCTTATTTCTTCCAGCCGATGATACTTTATTTGCAGAGTTATCGACAGAGTGGTTCGAAATGAACTTTCTCCGAACTCATATCTAAATATGGAAATTCTTTTTCGATAGTTAAATATTTTAATCGTTAATTCCGGAAGTGTGGGTTTTGACCCCAACAATCAGGAATCTCCTCAATCACTGGAGGTGGAGGGAAGTGTGTATGGGGAGGACAGCGGTGGTGAGCCCACCAGAAATTTATGGCATCCAGCATGAACTGCTGATACTCCTCAGGGGTTGGGGCATCATGAACCGCACGGAAAGAAGGCAAAGAAACATAATAGGCATCACCAACATCAACTGAAGCATCCTCCGCCGTAGAGGCAGCAGTGGTTCGAAAAGAGGACCCAAGGACAAGTCTCGGAGCACGACGAGGTGGAGGGATAGCAAGACGATCACGAGCGTCTGGTAGAAACTCTAGACGAGAGAAGTCTCCGTGAAGCTCCGTAAGTTCAAGGTTCGGCAGCTGAACCATGTGATGTCTGTCATCATCCCTATAGCTCTATAGTAGACTACCTCGGAACCACTTGGCGTTGGTGAGGTAGTCATCATCCATGTAGGAGCGCTGCGTCACGATAGTCTGAGGGGCAAGAGAGATCCCTAGACGCTGAATGATGGGTTGTGAGAAGGCTAACTACAAAGTCGGTCTTCTTCTTCTTCTTGTGAGTGGAGGTAAACGCCTTCCTCTTCAGCGTGGTAATATGCTCGGTGAATACAGAAGCAAGGTTGATCTCATGGCGGTGCGTCAAGCTCCCCCTCAACGATCTCCCAAAGAGCATAGAAGAGTAAGATGAGCTCAGAAACTCGCATCTTGTTCACCTCCGTCTTGCAGAAGATGGTGTGACAAATGGCTCGAGCAAGGTAGCGGATGAATGGATGTCTAATGTCAGACTGCGTGGAATGCTTACTGGTGTAAAAACCAGTACCGAACAGCTCCCAAAACCTATGCTGGGAGGTGATATGTGAAGGAAGAGATGCAGCCTTGTACTCGGGATGCTGAAATCCATACACTCGGGCCAAATCTGGTAGAGAAATGTTGTATCTCTGACCCTGTGCAAAGAATGTGAGGGTGCCCTCGGATGCTCCCTTTTGCCGTTCGTACTGGTAGTAGACGCGAATGATGGCAACGAACTGACG
The DNA here is from genome assembly GCA_900406495.1 of Sisymbrium altissimum. NCBI lineage: Eukaryota > Viridiplantae > Streptophyta > Magnoliopsida > Brassicales > Brassicaceae > Sisymbrium > Sisymbrium altissimum. Next base: position 20,712 of record OVBI01000901.1, read on the forward strand.
GACCAAGTCGGGGTAGAGATCGTAGGTCTTCGTCCCCATGGTGCCTAATCCCAATGTCTTAAGAAGAGAACGCAGGTCACCTCGAGTCCCCATCTGGCGAACCGTCGCAGCATCAATGAAATGAGTAGACTAAATGTCAACCCGAAGCCACGCATTGTAGAACAGCGTGTCATAGTCATCCCAAGTGTCCAGGAACGGTCACAGCTTCCAATCACGCATGGCAATCTCTTCTGCGGGTGAAAGATCCCCGTTTCTGTCCACTCGGATTAGAGCTCCTTCCAACTTAGGCCAAGGATGCAGAGAACCAGAAGATGCGGAGGTAGATGCCGCAGCTGGGGTGCGTCGTTTCCTACTGTTGCGGGAAGTCATCTGCAACCCAAAGACAAAAGACAAACACAGAAAACTCAAAAGATAGTCAAATTCTCGGAACAACATATCGGTGCCGATCGCCACCCAAGGGCAGAGATGATCGCCACCAAGTCAAGGTGTCGATCGCCACCCAAGGCTGGTTCCGATCGGCACCAATTACGGATCGGGAAAAAATATTTAAGCAATCTCAAGATTCAACCAAAATCAATAAATCATCACAAGCGACAAATCCGTTCACCTATACCAACAATCGCTTCCTCCTAACCGTTATAAAACCACTTCAAAACTCGAATTTCCCAAAATCTCATGAAAAACCCTAAAAGCTTCAGAAATATGAGAATTCAGAAACCATACCTTGCAGATTGGATAAATGTATGAAAGATTAAGTAAGAGGGTGAAAATCTGAGCAAGTTAGGCTTTTAAATCACTCAAATCGGTGAAGAATCGAAAAAGATGTGAAAAGTGGGATGATTTTCGTGTTTCTGGGTCGAAGAGGAGGAGTGGGGGGAAGAAGAAGAAACTATTGGGGTTTGTATAGAAAACTTACCTCGTGCAAATCGCCTTGGTATCTATCGCGACTTCGGGTTGTGTCGATCGCCACTCGGGGGTGGTGTCGATCGACACTGAGTCCGTGCGTTCTCTTTTTTTTTTTCAAAAAATAAAACAAGAAAAACCAAAACCAAAAATCATAGAATAAAGCTCAAAGCATATGTACAGACTCACTAGTGGGTTGCCTTCCACCAAGCGCTTCTTTAACGTCACTAGCTTGACGTGATCGCGGATCATGCAGAGGGTGCATCACCCAGACGAACAATCTGTCCATCGGGTATCTCGGCTTGTGCCCAATAATGTTTCACCCTTTGTCCATTGACAGTGAACTTCTTACCTTCTGAGTTCCTCAAAACAACAGCACCATATGGTCTGACCTCCATGATAGTTAAAGGACCTGACCAACGAGAACGCAATTTACCATGAAACAATTGTAAACAAAAGTTATACAGAAGAACCTAGTCATTTGGTTCATACTTTCTGCAGATGATCGTCTTATCATGATAAGCCTTTGCTCTCTCCTTGTAGAGCTTAGAGTTCTCATAAGCATGAAATCTAATCTCATCCAACTCATTCAACTATATCAATTTCCATTCTGCAGCAGACTTGATGTCAAAATTCATCATCTTTACTGCCCAAGCTGCCTTGTGCTCAAGCTCCACTGGAAGGTGACATGCTTTCCCATAAAGCAGATGGAATGGTGTAGTCCCCAATGGTGTCTTGTATGCAGTTCTGTAGGCCCAAAGTGCATCATCCAATTTTGCAGACCAATCCTTTCTAGTTTTACCCACTGTTTTTTCCATGATCTCATTGATCTGCCTCTTGGAAACTTCTACCTGTCCACTTGTCTGAGGATGATATGGAGTAACCACACGATGATGAACACCATGTTTTTTCAGCAACTTTTCAAAGACCTTGTTGATAAAGTGTTTGCCACCATCACTTATCACAACTTTAGGCACTCTATATCTAGGGAAGATAGTTGTCTTAACAGCTTAAGGACCACAATAGCATCATTATTTGGACTAGCAATTACCTCCACCCATTTAGAGACATAATCCACAGCAAGCAGGATGTACTTGTTCCCATAAGATGAAAGAAAAGGACCCATGAAATCAATGCCCCAACAATCAAAAACTTCAACCTCCAGGATGAATTTTTGTGGCATCTCATGTCTTTTACTGATCTTTCTTCTCTTTTGACAAGCATCACATTGAGCAATAAAGATCTGAGCATCTTTAAACATTGTGGACCACCAAAAGCCTGCTTGAAGAACTTTTGACACTGTTTTGAAAGTAGCATACTCAGATCCATGGCAGTGAAACAGCACATCAGGAACCTCAGACACATATCCTGTACATACCATCAGCACAATGCCTATACAAGTAAGGCTCATCCCAATAATATCTTTCGAGGTCACTAAAGAATTTCTTCTTAGCATACTCCTTAAGACCTGGATCAACATCAGCAGCAAGGTAATTGGCAATATCAGCATACTAGGGATGATCAGGAACAACCACATCAGCTGTTTGCATTTCCCAGACCCCATCTTGAACACTGAAAACTTTTGGGTCCATGTGGGGGGGGGGGGGGGGGGNTCGATCGCCACCCACTATGCACTTCGTGAATATTCTCTCTTTTTGGCTAACTGCGGAAGTGACCCAATCTCAATCATGTAAACATTCTCTTATGGCATAAAATCATCAATTATGACGTCGTCTTAGACCCTGGGCCTTGAAAAATGATCAGCAACTCCATTTTCTACTCCTTTGTTGTCCCTTACCTCACTATCAAACTCTTGGAGAAGTATAATCCATCTCAGCAATCTAGGCGTAGCCTCTTTCTTCTGCATCAGGTACTTGAGAGTAGAATGATCTGTATGCACAATCACTTTAGACCCAACAAAATAAAGACGAAACTTCTCAAAAGTAAACACCACAGCCAACAACTCTTTCTCAGTAGTTGCATTATTCTTCTGTCCATCATCAAGTGTTCTACAAGCATAGTAAATGGCATGAAGTTTCTTATCTTTTTTTCGGTCCCAAGACAGCTCCAACTGTATAATCACTGGCATGAAGTTTCTTATCCTTTTTCAAGGGCTTTGCGATGCTTGTGCAGCCTGCTTAGCAGTAAAGTGAGCTCTGCGTTGTTCAAATAAGCATTAACAATCACAGGATAAGAAGAGTTTTCACCAAGAAATGCATACCCGAGCCCTTCAGGGAGTTGTTTGAGTTCCATTTTTGGAGCTTTTTCAGCACTCCAATCACCAAGTTTTGCAGCCTTCTTGGATGTCCCAATAATCTCCACTTGGCAAACCAACTTTAGGACCTGCTTACTAGAATCCAGAAAATTTGTATACCCAGCAGCTATGTCATCGAAATGCTCACTTGTAGAAGATGTTAAAGCTCTCTCCACAGGGTCCTCAGAATGCAGCTCACTGAAGACCTCCTCAGATAAGATGGAGAGTGTATCAACATAGAAGGTTTGACCATCAATGGTGGGTGTCTTCACAATTTTTTCCATGTCAAAGTTCATAACAAGATCACCAACATTAAGACCAATTCTCTCCTTTTTAAAATCAATAATGGCTCATGCAGTTACCAAGAAAGATCTTCCAAGGATAAGAAGATCCTTAGGCTCTTTTTCATATTCCAGCACCACAAAATCAGTAGGAATGAGACATTCTCCAATCTTAGGAACATCCTCCAAAACACCTTCAGGAACTCTGATTGATCTATCAGCTAAAACAAGACTGATCCTAGTTGGTTTAAATGCAGTCAGCCCCAGATTTACTGAAACTAAACGAGGCATCAGATTCACACTAGAACCCAAATAACATAAGGACCTTGCAAACCTGTCATCAAAGATCTTGCAGTCTAGGACAAAACTTCCAGGGTAGGAAGCTTTTCTGGAATCTTGTTCTTAATAACAGCACCGATCCTTGCAGAAACCAACATAACACTCTCTTCAGCACTCACATCAGGAGACATCATCTTCTTCACATACCTTTTGATCATAGGTGAAGTTCTCATAGCATCAACGAGAGGAATCTCAAAAGGTATGTGAAGAAGATACCATTGGGAAATCCACTTGGCATCATCCAGCTCCTGTTTAGACTTTTTTTGGCTCTTGGGAAATGGTACGTTTGGTTTGTAATCCTTTCCTTCAGCTTGGACTGCAGTTGAAGAAGAAGATAGTTTGTCCCGAGAAGGGTGTCGATCGACCTGGGTGGTGTTGATCGGCACTAGGCGTTGGTGACGAGTCTTCAGTGCCGACAGGGGTCGATTTCGGTCCATCAGAACTCGAAGAATTTTGAATTCTACTGGGGTATCGATCGCCACCCTTTTGGTGTCGATCGACACTAGTCTTTGTTGGGGTCAAAACCCATATTTCCAAAATTAACAACTAAAATATTTGAATATCGAAAAGGAGTTTCCATATTTAGATATAAGTTCGGAAAGAGTTCGTGTTGAACTATTTCCTCGATAACTTTACGGAAAAAGTACGAAATACTGTTTTTCGAGAGTTTTTCCGATAAACCGATGAAGTCGCGAATCATCGAACAAAGGACGCTCGGCTGGATGAAACAAGGAGAGCCAGCTCAGTATCAAGACCTGCCCATGATACCGAGCTGGATGCATCTTTTCAGCATGTTTGGCTGATCCTTTCGTCCTTTTGAACGATTCCTCCGGAAAACCGATAATGTCGCGATTCATCGAACAAAGGACGATCGGGTGGACGAAACAAGGACAGCCCGCTAAGTATCAAGACCTGCCCATGATACCGAGCTGGCTGCATCTCTTCATCATGTTTGGCTGATCCTTTCGTCGTTTGAACGATTCCTCCGAAAAATTGATAAAGTCGCGATTCATTGAACAAATGACGATCGGCTAGAAGAAAAAACACAGCCCGCTTGGTATCAAGACCTTCCCATGATACCAAGCTGGCTGTATCTTTTCGACATGTTCGGCTGATCCTTTCGTCCTTTGAACGTTTCCTCCAATAAACCGATAAAAGTTACAATTTTTCAAGTAAAAGGCAATCAAGCAAGCATGGAGGACAACCAGCTTGATATTTTGGGCATCCAATGATACCAAGCTGGCTGTCAATACCGAGCTGGTTGCATGTCTTGCCAAGCAAGTACCACAGAACGTCAATCAGGACAGCACGAAGCAGTCAGCTCGGTACCAAGATACCGAGCTGGCTGTCAATTTCTGCGAGTACCGTGCTGAAAAGGATATATGTTCAATGATCGAGGTGTATCTTCCAAACCACTTTTAAAATGTTCTTAACTCAATTATAAAGCTCCTGGAAGAAGAATCAGATCAAACGGAGTTCATACGAGGGAGTTATGCGATCCACAATATGTGCATTGCAGCCAGCTCGATAACGGACAGCATGGAGCAGTCAGCTTGGTCTTTCCTTCAGACAGGATACCGACCTGGCTGTCATGATGCAGTCAGCTCGGTGACATCCTCCCTCCTGGATACCGAGCTGGCTGCCACCCTTCAGCATACTGAGGTGGATGCATCCCACATGTGATCAGAAGATCTCCTCCCATCCTGGATACCGAGCTGGATGCACCATGGGTTTGGAAGCAGCATGCTCGGTTTTTTCTGTCACCAAGGAATACCGAGCTGGCTGTCATCTTCCGTTCCGTCTTATTTCGCTTCGTTCTTCGTCTTCAGGGTATTTTCGTAAACATACCGATGTTTTCGTAAGTTTCGCGAAACATCACGATGTTTCGTCTATCGAAGACAACAAAAACGTTACTTTAAAACACACCGTAGAAGACCACTGAACCAAAAGACGAAGGATAGAATTGGGCCAAGCTAGAAGGAAGGACCGACAAGGGCTGAAATCGGCTTATGAAAGGTTTTAGAAGGTTACTCGAAGATTTATGGAAAGATCGTCGGAAAAAGGAAAACACCTTTGTCCTAAATCGAAACTTAGGCTGTTTAGGACTTAGGATGTCATAGTATAAATAAGGATCGATTTCTACATCTTGTAACACATTCAATACATTCACAATTTACTACTCATTCAAGATTTAGCAATAAATCGTATTCTCATCATTCCTTTTTCTTATCCTTCATTTTTGCGAAAATTTACCAAAATCTTTCAAAAGGTTTCTCATTCCAGAACTTTTGGGACCTTACTATCAAATTTACTTTCCGAAAATACATTTTGTGAAATCTCGTTCCCACAAGTTGGCGCTAAAAGGAGGGTATCCAAAACCTCTCTTACTCCAAGAAACGAAAGATGCCAAGATCAACTAGCTCGAATCATCCGCTCGGTGGAGCCGAACCGATTCTAGAGATCTCTGAGGATTGGATACAATCCGGAAAGGAAACTTTCCTGATATCCCTAGGGCAACGCACTGAATCCTTGGTGAATAAGATCATTGGTGGATCACCGTTCTTCTGCGATTCAATATCTTCGATAAAAGCTTCCCAGCAACAAGCAGGAAACGATATCGATCGATCGGAATCGAAGAACAAGACTACCGATGCACTCATATTCAATATATCAGAGGCGTATGGAGTCCTCCATCCCCATGAAGATCCGCTTGTGATTCAACTCACAATACCGGATAACGATGTATCTAGGGTTTTGATTGATACCGGTAGTACGGTAAACGTAATCTATCGAAAAACCCTAGAAAGGATGGAAATGAGATCGTATAAACTGGTGAACGAACCTAAACCACTGACGAGTTTCTCTGGACCAATATCAATGACCAAAGGAACTATCGTCCTTCCAGTTACTACGGCTGGAGGAACCACATCAGTACAGTTCTTAGTAGCCGACCATCGAACCATCTATAATGCTGTAATGGGAACGCCCTCGCTTAACGCCATCAAGGCCGTCCCATCCACCTATCACCTTTGTCTTAAGTTCCCAACTTATAACGGAACCGAAACGATTTGGGGAGAACAGAAGAGCTCTCGAACTTCTCTCTTTATCAAACACAAACTTCGGAATCCCATAACAGATAAACCCATTGAGAAGGGAAAACGAAAGGCAGAGGCCGAGCTCTCGAAACTCCTCCACCAACTTCATCTTGAGGACGCCAAGGAACAGAAAGACGAAAGTCCATGCGAACCAGTGATCTCACTATGCATCGACGATTCCCATCTCGAAAGATGCGTTGATCTTGGTGCAAACCTTAAAGACCCAATCAAATCCGAGCTCGTTGCTCTCCTTAAAAAAAAAGAACGTGAGCACTTTTGCATGGGAAGCTGAAGACATGCCAGGTATCGACATCAACACGACCTGACATGAGATCAACGTTGATCCAACCTTCAAACCGATCAAGCAAAAAAGGGGAAATGTCGGTCCAGAAAGGACAAGGGCAGTCAATGACGAAGTCGAAAGACTCCTCAAAGTTGGATAAATCACTGAGGTACGATATCCCGATTGGATTGCCAATCCGCGTGTCATCAAAAAGAAGAATGGAAAGTGGCGTATCTGCGTGGATTTCACGGACCTTAACAAGCTACTCTCTTCCATGGACGCATTTTCTGGATACAACCAGATTATGATGACTCCAGATGATCGAGAAAAAAAAACAGCATTCATTACAGATCGCATAACGTATTGCTACAAGGTAATGCCTTTTGGACTCAATAACGCTGGCGCAACTTACCAACGCCTGGTGAACAAAATCTTTGCTTTGCTGACCGATTGGGAAAGAACTTGGAAGTCTATATAGACGACATGCTCATAAAATCCCTCAAAGAAGAGGATCACGTGAAACACTTGTCGGATTATTTCGACTGCTTGAACAAACACAACATCAAACTCAATCCCGCAAAGTGTAGATTTTCAGTCTCTTCTGGAGAATTCCTCGGATACTTGGTAACCCACTGAGGAATTGAAGCAAATCCGAAGCAAATCAACGCCCTGATCGACATGGCTTCCCCAAAGACCAAAAGAGAGGTCCAAAGACTTACTGGACGTGTAGCTGCGCTTAACAGGTTCATATCTCGATCAACCGATAAATGTTTCCCTTTTTAGGACATGTTAAGGGAAAAAAAAAGTTTGATTCGACAGAAAAATGTGAGGAAGCTTTCCAGCAGCTCAAAGCTTACCTAGCAAGCCCACCAGTGCTCGATAAACCAGTGGTGGGCGAACCCTTGTTCCTCTATACTGTCGTCTCGTAAATCGCAGTCAGCGGAGTCTTGATTCGGGAAGAGAGAGCCGAGCAACGACCAGTTTTTTATGTGAACCAAACGCTTACCGATGCTGAGACTCGGTATCCGCAGATGGAGAAGCTTGCACTATTAGTGGTTGCATCTCCACGAAAACTCAGACCTTACTTCCAGTCTCAAACTATCATAATACTGACTACCTTACCACTCAGAATTGTCTTGCACAGCCCAAGTCTCTCGAGATGTTTGGCTAAGTGGGCAGTTGAGCTAAGTGAGTACGATATCAAATTTCGATCGAGAACGTACACGAAATCGCAAGTTCTTGCCGACTTTCTGGTCGAACTCCCTCCTATAGGAAGTATGAAACAACCCGAATGTACTACTTGGATCCTTCACGTTGATGGATCATCCTCAAAACAAGGATCAGGAATCGGGATCCGTTTGACTTCACCCACAGGAGAAATCCTAGAACAGTCATTCCGACTCGATTTCCCAGCATCCAACAATGAGGCTCAGTACGAAGCCTGATCACTGGGCTACGACTTGCCAACGGAATCAAGGTGGAAAACATCCATACCTTTTGCGATTCTCAGCTAGTTGCAAACTAATTCAGCAGAGAATACGAAACCCAAGACAAGAGAATGGGCGCGTATCTGGAGATAGTCAAAAACTTACGAGAATTCAAAGAATTCAAAAACTTACGAGAATTCCTCGGGGAGAAAATGCACCAGCCGATGCTCTAGGAGCCTTGGCATCGACTTCTGCCCCAGGAGAAATTAGGATTATTCCGGTGGAATTCATAAAACATCCAACCATTAGACAACCCAACATAATTACACTTATTCAAGAGGAACTAGAGGACGAAATTTCTGACCCCATGGATGAAGGAGAGCTGGAATCGGCCCAAACCATCGACACTAACCCAGAAATCGAAAAGGGAGAGTATGGTTGCGACCAAGAATGGTTGGAGAAGATTCGTCTCAACATCTCAAACGGAGAGGTCCCCTCAGCCAAATGGGCAGCACAAAAACTGAAAGCACAAGAAGCACACTTTTTCCTTTTAGACGGAAACCTCCTCAAGTGGAGACATTCTGGTCCTCTTATGACTTGCGTGGAAGGCAGCCAAGCCCGAAAAATATTGCAAGAAGTTCATAGCGGGTCATGTGGAAACCACTCAGAAGGAAGAGCACTCGCCATCAAGATCAAAAGGCATGAATATTTCTGGCCAACAGTGATCAAAGATTGCGAAAAATTCACGAGAAAATGCGAGAAGTACCAACGACACGCTCCAAAAATACGCCAGCCGGCCAAAATCCTAACGTCAATATCCTCTCCATACCCATTCATACGTTGGTCAATGGATATCATCAGACCCATGCATAAATCTAAGTAAAAGCAGTATTTGCTGGTCCTAACGGATTATTTCTCCAAATGGATTGAAGCCGACTCCTATGCTAGCATCAAAGATGCTCAAGTCGAACATTTCGTATGGAAAAACATTATCTGTAGACATGGAGTCCCATATGAAATCGTAACACATAATGGTTCTCAGTTTATCTCCAACCGTTTCGTATCATTCTGCGAAAGGTGGAAAATCCAGCTGAGTTTTTCAACTCCGAGGTATCCACAAGGCAATGGCCAAGCAGAAGCCGCTAACAAAACAATCCTTAATGGGTTAAAGAAAAGGCTGGACGAAAAGAAAGGCAGATGGGCTGACGAACTGGAAGGTGTGCTCTGGTCGTATCGGACCACGCCTAGAAAGACAACAGGGGAGACTCCTTTCGCATTAGTTTACGGGATGGAGTGTATAATTCTCCAGAGGTTGAATTTCCCGGAGTTCGCCGAACCTTTCTCCCTGAACTAAAAGAGATCAATCAAACGATGCTCCTGGACGAACTTGATCTTATTAAAAAAAGGAGAGATCAGGCCTTGCTCCGAATGCAAAGCTACCAACAGGCAGCTGCCAAATACTACAACTCCAAAGTTCGTAATCGGAGATTCAAGGAAGGTGATCTCGTTCTTCGAAAGGTCTTTCAAAACACCCAGGAAAAGAACGCTTGAAAACTAGGCGCAAGCGGGGAAAGCCCGTATAAAATCATGAAAGTCGTTAGGACAGGAGCATACGAACTCGCCTACGACGATGACTCTCCAGTCATCCGAAGTTGTAACGCAATGCATCTCAAGAAGTACTACCACTAGTACTCCACTGCCAACGAACTACGAATTGGCTTGATCCCCTAACATTGGAGTACATAGGTAACTTATCCCATGATAAAGCCAGCTACTATAAAAAGAAAAAAAAAAAATTTGGGGGAGAGGGAGTGCATACATAGCCACTCCTACACTCGGAAAACATCTCCAAACTAAAGTTTTCCCGAAAACATTCTGTAAACTCTATATCCAAACATTGATTTCTCCGATCTAATTCTGAAAAATCCTACTTCGGAAAATCCTACAGCACATTAACACAACTTCTTTTTCGAACACTTTTCAAAAAAAATTTCAAAAACGATTTGCGGAAATCTAACTCTTTTTAAAAGAAACTCCTTTGTTCCTGGGCACAACTAACACGATATATCCTCCTCCTAAGGACTTAACCAATGTTCTATACAGGCAAATTTCGACCACATCCGTGCACAGATATGACAGTGCACTATCATGATGCATTCAGCTCGGTTTTCATCCTTCCCTTCCTGAAAACCAAGCTGGCTGTCACTTTCCGCGAGTACTGAGCTGAAAAGGATATACGTTCAATGATCAAGGTGTATATTCCAAACCACAAGGCTTCTGCACATGAATCCACTTGGAAAATGTTCTAAACTCAATTATGAAGCTCCTGGAAGAAGATTATGATCAAACAGAGTTCATACGAGGAAGTTATGCCATCCACAAGTTGGGCGTTGCAGCCAGCTCGGTAAAGGACAGCCTAGAGCAGCCAGTTTGGTCTTTCCAGACAGGATACCGGGCTGGCTGTCATGATGCAGTCAGCTCGGTCACATCCTCCCTCCTGGATACCGAGCTGCCTGTCCCCCTTCAGTATACCGAGCTGGATGCATCCCACAAGTCATCGGAAGATCTCCTCCCATCCTGGATACCGAGCTGGATGCACCATGGTTTGGAAATAGCCAGCTCGGTTTTTTTTGTCACCAAGGAAGACAGATCTGGCTGTTATCTTCCGTTCCGTCTCATTTCGCTTCGTTCTTCGTCTTTAGGGTCTTTTCGTAAACATACCGATGTTTTCGTAAGTTTCTCGAAACATCGCGATGTTTCGTCTANAAAACGTTAACTTAAAACAAACCGGAGAAAACTGCTGTACCAAAAGACGAAGGATAGAATTGGGCCGAGCTGGAAGAAAGGACTGACAAGGGCTGAAACCGACTTATGAAAGGTTCTAGAGGCTTACTCGAAGATTTATGAAAAAGTCGTCGGAAAAAGGAAAAGTCCTTTGTCCCACGTTGGAATTTAGACTGTTTTGGACTTAGACTGTCTTAATATAAATAAGGATCGATTTCTACATCTTATAACACATTCAATACATTCGCAATTTGCTACTCATTTGAGATTTAGCAATAAAATCGTATTCTCATCTTTCTTTTTTCTTATCCTTCACTTTTGCGGAAATTTACCAAAATCTTTCAAGAGGTTTCTCATTTCAGAACTTTTGGGACCTAATTATCAAATACACTTTCCGAAAATACATTGTGTGAAATCTCGTTCCCACAGTCTTGTCAATCGGCACTCCAGCCGCAGTGACGAGTCGGCTCGATTCTGCTCCATCAGACTCGAAATCTCGAGTTTTTGTTGTGGTGTCGAGCGTCACCCCTCCAGGGTGTCGATCGGCATTTGATCCGTGGACTCAAAATTGTCTTCATCCAACTCCTCTAGTTCCACGATCTCAGCTGGTGTAAGGCCCTTTTTCTGCACTGTGATTAGTTGTTTTCCACTTCATAACATGATGGCATTGACTGAACAGGTAGGAATCCTTCTTGCCTTTGCACAGCTGAAGCAGTTTGAGCAACTTGAGTATCCAGCTTATTGACATGCATATTTAGAGCTTCAAACTTTGTGTTCAAATCTGTGTACATGGCATCCATTTTCCATAGAAATCTACAGTCATTTTGGTTTGTCCATCCAACAACTGCTCTAACATGGATCCACTTTACTCTCTGAGGTTTGTTTAAGAATTGGTTGATATGAAGAAGATCCATAATTCGTTGTGAAGCTGTAGGTATTGCTACCCTGAAAACGTTTGTGATACTGAGGTTTCTGTTGATAGGCAGAAGAATTCTGATTTCCTGTGTCGGCATTCCTCTGACCATTTACATTGAAGCTCATGTTCCCTTGTTGATTCACAAACCTTTGATTCTGAAACCCAGTTCCTGCAACAAAGTTGACATCTTCTTCTTCCTCAAAACCCTCATCTGGTTCAAAAGTCTTAACCTCCTGAGAAAAGTGAATTTGCTTCTTTCCCACAAGAAGATTGTGAATTGAGTCAAGCCTAGCGTTCACCTCTGCACTCTGAAAACCTTTGTTGTTTTCAGCTAGTTTCATCCTTTCAAGATCAGCATTCCATGTACTATTGCTAGATGCCAAGGTCTCAATCAGCAGTTTGGCTTCCTCTGGACTCCTTGTTTTGAAGTTACCTTGACTTGTAGCATCCATAGCCATTTGATACCTCCAATCTAGGCCTCTGAAGAAGATACCCATCAACTGAACATCACTGAAACCATGATGTAGACAATCTCTCTGATATGCTCTGAATCTAGTCCAAAAGGCCTTGAATTACTTCATCAGGACCTTGAGAAAATGCAGAGAGTTTTGTTCTCAAGTCCTCAGACCTTCCATCATCAAGGAAATTGTTGAGAAAGGAATTCTTGGTATCAGACCAAGTAGTCAAAGAGCTTGGCTGCAATTGCTTGAGCCAGTATGCTGCAATTGCTTAAGCCAATATGCTGCATCCCTAGCAAGAGAGTATGGGAATAACATGTAGAAAAGGTAGTACTCAGAGACTCTATTAACCTTGATGCTGGTCACTAAGTTTTCAAACCTCTCCAAACCATCCATAAGATGGTCATGAGGAAGACCATGGAAAGGATTCTGACCCACAATAGTGTAGTACAAATGTTTTAGCTCAAAATCATTCTTAGGGAATGATAGAGGTCTAATTGCAGACCTATTGGCATAGAACTGATCACGCCTGTTGTAATCAGTAAGTGTTCTCCCTCGAACAGGTGGTGCATTAGCAGCAATTACAGCTTGTTGAACACCCACATGGACTTCTTCTTCTGGTAGGATTTTGCCTTCAGCGTCAACCAGGTCCCCATCCATATTTATCTTATTCCCAGCCTTGTCTCGTAGACCCCAGCAGCATCAGACATGATGACTAATTTTTGCATCTCAGCTGATTTCTTAGCTTTTCTGTTTGTTCATTCTAACTATCTCAGTTCCTGATTTGTGTAATTTAACAACTGAGTTTCCTTGTTGCTTCTGGTACTGCGATTAGGTATACACTTGAAAAACAAGACAAAGAGAAAGAACTTTGTAAGTAAATAAGAAAAATAAAGCTTAGTCTAAATTCTACACTAAGTCTAATGGAAAATTCAATGAATCCCCAGTAACGGCGCCAAAATTTGAACTGGAATCACATCAGAAGCTTTCCACATGAAGATGATATTCTACTTACAACTCGGCGGAGTTCCATAGTACCCGAAGGAGACCCTCACGCACTAAAGAAAGCATACCGACCGGACCAGGAAGAATTAAGCAACGAATCAGACTGTTTTGTAATCCCAGTTGATAATACTAGACAGGACAGTTGCAATCAGACAAAAATTCATTACGGTTTAAAAGTTATTCAACTTATAAACCGGATTATTCTCCACTTGCCTTATTTGGAAGCTTATGAATTCATTCATCTAAAAACGAGACTTTGGCGACCAGGAGAGACATCTACGCATTCAGGATATGAATCTAATCATGCAGAAGATTCAGAAATCATCTTGAAATCCACCAGCATCCAGAGGATCAGGTGGATTCTCCATTACTCACACTTACCATATCACTACAAGAAAAAGGGCTATTTCTGACAGAAAAAATGGTTAGTTATCCGTCGGGAATCACTATTTCTAACGAGTTTCTGACAGAAAATAATTGTGGACTATTTTGTCGGAATAAAATATCCGTTGGAAATTCGTTGGAAATTTCCGACGGATTTGCGAGAAGTCATAATTATCCGACGGATTTCTGATTAACAATTTTTAAGTCAGAATTCCGACAAATTACCGAGGAAGATATATTCCCAAGAGTATTCCGATGGATTTTCGAAAGTTATAATTCCAGACGAGTTTCCGACGATTCTGTTTACCAACGGTTTTCCGATGGTTGTTTTCGATAGATTCCAAACAGATTTATAACGGTCATTATAAACAAAAAAAAATTATTTATCTAAAACAAAAAATAAATAAAACTACTATATAATTAGATTTATAAAATTAAAATTTCTCTAAATTATAAAATAGAATATTGTGATTACATAAATTATAATTCTAAAATAAAATATCATTATATAAATTAGAATTCTAAAATAGAATATTGTCATTACATAAGTTCAAAAAAAAAACAAATCATGGAAACGGACAATCATCAAACTTTGATTTTATAAAACCCACCAGATCTTTGAGTGTTGCCTTTGTTATGATGAGCTCTTCTTTCAGCTCTTCTTCCGAATCATGTCTTCATTGTCCAAAACAATTAGAAAACTCTCCATTGCTAGTCCCAAGCTTACCCAACCCTGGTCTGCGTCCCTTACGAAGAGGTATTTCCTAGGAAAAAGGAAACAAATGTAAAACATAACAAGATCATAATATCATATTAAGTAAACAGTTAAAACAATCTTACCTCAAGAACCAAATTGTTGATTTCTTGGCGAGACAACTCGTGAATTGTGGAAGGATCTTCTTGAGATCGCTGGCTCAAGATGTGAATATGCTTCTGAGTCACATTCTGAACCATCTCAGCAATCACAGGATCCTGAACCTCACCAGTCTTTTTGTTTGTGTGGTATCTCTTAGCCAACTCAAGGGAAGCTGGAGCCACACCTCCAGATTCTTTAGTCTAAAAATTTACATACAACTATTAGTTGAAAATAAAAGCAATAAAACGGTAGAGAAGCAAGAAGATGACTATAAAATCAAGCACAAATCGAAATTCTCCATATTGTTTCACATATAAGATGGACTAAAAATGTCATATGCCAAGGAAACTATCTAACGTGAATATCTCAAAGCATGAAACATATCACAGAGAACTCAATAAACCATCATAAGCGTTACCTATGACGAGAACACAGCACAACCTAAACTAGTTGATTAATCAATCTAACCCAAGAAACATGACAAGAAAACCAAAAAAGCAAATGAACATGATGTAAAATATCAAATATTACCATTTGTTCAGCGCAGCTCATGGTATTAGTAGCACCCCCTTTATGAACATACATCCCTTTATCTTCTTGTTTACTTCTCCTATTTTCTGAATGAGTCAATGCGTCTTTTACAGTCTCAGGCTTTTGCCAATAAGGTATAAAACCTTCCCAAATTTTAGGGTTCAAACCTCTTGGAACCTTTCTCCCTTTCTTTTCTTTCCAAATTTTCTTCCAGCCGGACATATGACGAGAATATTGTGATCTTGCCTCTGATTTAAACTGAGTTCTCACCATTGAAGGAAGCGGATGATCCCACGTGAAATCTTGCTACAAAAGAAACAAAAAAAAAAGAGCTCAAAGATATATATATGATAAATATGAAAACATTTAACCTAATGAAGAACAAGAAATAACACAAGGCATATGGAGCATTCAACACATTATCCCAATTGATAAGATCAATTTTTTCTATACAAGAAAAGAGATTTCATCTTATGCTAAAGGAATTATCAATCATATGACATACATAACATGGAAAACTCATCATTGAATTCACTAAGCTAATCACATGAACCATTGAAAAACTCTAAGCAAGGAAAAGAAATTAAGAAGCTTACTTACAGCAAAAGTTTGAAACCGCATCTCCAGAGTTTCAGTTGGCATGGTTAAGAATGTTTCATAAGGTTCTTTAAGGGAGTGTAACATCCTTAAAATGCTTTTGCTAATGCCATTATTGGATTTTCCAAACGTACAAAGAAAAAAGACAATTAAGAAAAGCTTTAACCAACAAGATCACATTATATGTAATCAGTTCACACTTCAGTAAACCTACTTCCAACTAAAGCAAATACCATTAAAAAGAAAAAAGAAAAAAAAAACACGAAAGAAAGCAGAGTTAACCAAGTAGAATTTCCTCGACGTTTTGGATCAAGAACAGGAAGTAATTCAGGTCCCGGTTGTTGGACTAGCTGCTCCACAGTGAGATGAGTAGCCGGAGCTTCACTGTGTGACTCTGGAGCTTCAGAAGTATTTGGACTTGAACTATTATTTGGTGTGGTGAAATCAATTGTTCTTCTCAGAGAAACTGATTGGTTTAGAAAATCCTCACAAGACGCCCTACAAAATTTAAACAAAAAATTTCATTGATTAATTTTTATATATACAAACACTTATACCACTGAAAGCTTTCTCATTCCATTCCAATACACAATCTGAAACTAATTAAAGGTTACCAAATATGATGCAAACATGAAGATCTATCTACTACGAGAGAGTTGCATTTACAAACTTAACATGGCTCCTTCAGTTTAATACCATAAACATATGTCAGAAACAAACTCAATTCAGAGTATGGGAGAGTTTGCATTTACAAGATAAAGATGTCATGTTATTGGCGTTTCACTACTATAATGAACACGAGATGTGAGTATTAGAAAGTGTTTCAACAAATCATAGTAACTTAAACTAAATCACAATGGAACTGAAAAGCACAACTCAAAACCGATCAAGATTGAACCAAAAGCTACACCCTTTCAATGCATAAGACACTAAATTCGACTAAGCTACAGAAATAGAAACTATACAAACCCAAATCCATATGAAGAACATAAAAACAAAACAACTGTTCCAAAGAAACCCAGATCAAAAGTTACACACATTCAATATCAACTAAATCCGACTAAGCTCTAGCAATATCAACTATACAAACCCAAATCCATAAAAAAAACGTAAGATAACTAAGCAAACTCTTCCAATGAAACCCAAATAAAAAGCTACATACTTTCGATCCATGAACTTAATTAAAACCTAAACTAATTTATTAATCAATCTCATCCAAAAATCATGACAAGAAAAACAAAAATACAAACGCACATGATTTCTGAGAGGTGATAGCGGTGGGAGGTGATGGTGAGAGGCGATAGCAGTGGGAGGTGATGGTGAGAGGCGATAGCGGTGAGAGGTGGTGGTGAATCTGGGTTACTGCAGTGAGTGGTGGTGAAGAATCTGTGAGACGGCAACAGAGAAATAGAAAAAAGAAGGAAAGAGATGGAAGAACACCGAAAAGGAGATGGAAGAACACCGAAACGGAGATGGAAAAACTGAGAAAGGAAGGGATATGGTGATTGAGGAATAGAGAAAGTATCTGAAGAAAATGGGAGACATGCAAAGGAAAGAAACTGAAGAGGCGGTGGTGTTCAAATTCTTTTCTAGATTTAGGGATTAATTTTAATCCCCGCGCAATTTTTTTATTTGCCACGTATATTTTTAAAAATTTTAACAATCCACCCAAATTTAGGAACATAAATCGTTTGAAAATTGTTGCAAACTTCCGAGGGAATTCCGACGATATAGAGTTTAGGGTTTAAAAAATGGAAATTTTCTTGTAAAATCATTTTTTAACAATGTTTCTATTATAATACATAAAATAAATAATTAAGAAAATATAAAAACACTAATTATTCAGACAATTCGTCTAAATTGATAGAACATGCTCATCCTTATGTATAAAGAGTAGATAAGTTATAGTAATGTTTATATGTATTGAAAGGAAAATAAGTAAAAGTAATATAATAATCAATTTTGAAATAAGAATTATACACAAAAAATTTAAATTTAGAACTTGTAACTATTTGATATAGAAAGTAATACGAAAATCAATAATTTAAAGTCTCAAAACCCCAAACCGTCGGAAAGTCGTTGGGAAATTCCAACAGTTTTGCGATGGAGTTAATAAAAATCTGCAAACTACTGACACTATTACAATGGATATTAGATATTCTATTTAAAAAATTAAGATTAAAAATTTGATATATGTGGTGGAAGGTTTTAATAATATGTAGCATAGAATAGAAAATCTAAATAGGGATCCGTTGGAAAGTCATCGGACATTACCGACCGATTACCGACGGATTCAGATATTTTATTGAAAAAAATTGAAAATACTAAATCAAAACAAAACCGTTATATTTTTGAAAAATGTTTGAAAATCAATAATTTTTTTTTTTAAAAAACTACTAATTATACAAAATCATATCCAAAATTTTTTATATTTTAAATGCTAAATTTTTGCAAAATCCTTTTTTGAAAATCTTTCCTAATTTAAAAAAAAAATTCAAAACCAAAACTTTCTTTTTTTGAAATGCTAAATTTTCGAAAAAATTTCACTACAATTTTACTCTGAATCTGATGAACAGTATGAAGTAGCTGAGTCGGAATCATCGTCAACTTCTCCAATTTCTTCTTCTGAGTCATCATGTACCTCCTCATCTACTTCCATGTTGAAGTCAACCACATGATCAACTTCAGGTGATATTTCTACTGCACCTAAGTTACTAATGTTGTTTTGTTGGAAATGGTCATTTTCGGAAACACCATTTACCCTTCCTCTTAGGTGTATTGACGTCACTGTAATCAAAGGGTCTTTACCTGTTTCTAACACAAGGATATCTAATGTAACAAACATGGTCCGCTTGTGAAGTAAGAATGAATGGATCGTAACTTTGTAGTCGCCTTCGAGAGTGAACAGATGTAACACCAAATTCGTCTTTACGTTGACCAAGAACTGGATCATACCAATCGCAGTAAAACACAATGCAACTCATCTTAAGCATCCCTTGTTACTGGATTTACAATATCTCACGGAGAACACTGTAGTATACAACTTCTCCGGACTGAGACGATATACCATAATTAGAAGTTATACTTGAACTTCCATCCATTTGAGCTTTAAATGCATAACCTCGAGTGAAATACATCGGATAAGACATTGCAGTAAACATAGGTTCGTTCGCCAACTCAACCAACCATGTGTCATACATCACTCTGTTTTTAACACCCGAATTCACCTATAAAAATATATAGTATTTTAATAAACAATTTTGAAATATATCGTTAAAAATTATGACTCATAAAACACTTACGTAATAGAATAACCAACTTGCAAACTCTCTTTGTTTAAGGACAAGAAGCTCATCTTCTAAGTAACTCGGATAGTGACCACGAATTTGTTACATGTATATCCTGTAAATAAATAAAAACAATTAAATTTTATTAGCAAAAAAATATATAATTGAAATTTATTAATTAATTATTTTAAAGATATAAGTATCAAATATACCTTTCATATTCTAATACTTCTTCGCAGTTCCTCAAAATATACTTATGCAAGTGCTTTTGTTCATCCTATGATAGTCGTCGTTTCTTACCTTTTCCACTTAATCGTCCTATTTGTGCAAATAAGTTTGGAACAACTGCAGGATATCTAGGCCTTTCCCCTCCATCATCATGTCGTGAAGGTCGTCTACTTTTTGTTTGGACATGTGATGGAAAGTAATACCCGGCAAAGTTTGACGTTTCTTCATTATTACTTTGTGCAACAATAGAATCCTCAACTCTTGCAAGATTTTTCACATTCTTCTTTAGATGGAACATATACCACTCAAAAGGATACATCCATCGGTATTGAACCGGTCCACCAAGTGCTGCTTCCTTAGGGAGATGAATAGGAAGATGTTCCATAACATCAAAAAAGGCTGGTGGAAATATTTTCTCGAGGTTACAAAGGAGAACCGGTATCTTTTCGTTTAGAATTCGGATACCGTGTGATGTAACTGATCGCGCGCATATGTCCCGAAAGAAACCACCAATACCTGCATGATATAAAAAATGTAATTAATATATATATATATATATATAGATATATATAAATTATTTAAATGATACACAAAATAAGGTAACTTATATATTGTATAATAAATATACCTGCAATTGATACATGGACGTTTTTATGCAGAAGGCCTTCAAAGGCAAACGGAAGAAGGCGCTGCATGACAACATGACAATCATGACTCTTTATCCCAGAAAACTTCCCTTCTTCACTATCAACGCAATTGCGAAGATTACATGCATACCCATCAGGGAATTTGACACTATCCTTAATCCACTCAAAGAACTCATGCTTTGAAGGTGCATCCAACCGAAAAGCGGAGTCGTACTGACGGAAACAAATTTCAGCCAAATCCAATCTTTTGTCTTCCCCTGCACATTTAGAACAGTGTTCATAATGTTATCAAAAAAATTCTTCTCAATGTGCATAACATCTAGATTATGCCGCAGAAGATGGTTCTTCCAACATGGCAATTCCCAAAAAATACTCTTCTTGTTCCAATTGTGGTACTCCCCGCAACCTTACACAAGATAATACTCATGATTACCACCACACTTTACTGTCTTCTCAGCTCCTAAATCTCTTAACTGATCCTCTATATCGCTCCCGTTTAACAATGGAGGTGGACCTTCTAAAACTTTTTTGTTCTTCCTGGAGAATGTCGTGCTACGACGGTATGGATGATCAAATGGTAGAAATCGTCGATGACAATCAAACCAAGAAGTCTTCGCCCGTGCTTCAACTGGAATGCATCAGTGTCATCTTGACAATACGGGCATGCTAACCGTCCATGCGTTGACTATCCAGATAACATCACGCATCCTAAAATTTTGTTGGACTGAAACATCAAACACCTCAACACCATATTTCCATAGCATCTTCAACTCCTCAATTAATGGCTGCAAGAAAATATCAAGGGATCTCTTAGGATGCTCCGGACCAGGGACAAGGATTGAGAAAAACTCTCGTTTCATACACAAAGTTGGCGGTAAATTGTAAGGTGTTACAATTACTGGCCATAATGAATATTTTCTCCCATGCTTTTCGAAAGGGTTGAATCCATATGTTGATTACCCCAAGTACACATTTCTTGCCTCATTCTTGAAATCTAGATATTTGTTTTGGAAATGTTTCCATGCTTCTGCCTCTGATGGATGTGCAATCTCTCCGTTTGAGTTATGCTCTGCGTGCCATCTCATCGGTCGCCCTGTCCGCTCAGATTGATATAATCTCTTCAATCTATCTGTTACCGGCAAATACCACATCCTTTCATATGAAACCTTTACTCTGCCACTTGTTTTCTGATACCGAGGTTTGTAACAAAAACGACACTTCAAACGACTTTCATCATTTCGCCAGTATATCATGCAATTGTCAATGCACACATCTATCATCTGATACGGTAAACCAAGACTAGCTACAAGTTTTTGAATCTCGTAGTACGAAGCCGGTGAGATATTATCTTTAGGTAAAATATCTCTCACAAAATCAGGTCTTGCATCGACACAATCCTCAGACAAGTTAAAATCGGTTTTTATATTCATCAGCCTGCTTCTAGTTGATAGAGGTGATATTCCATCTTTACATCCTTTATATAGTGGCTTCTTAGCTGCATTTAACATATGAATAAACTTTCGAGCTTCTAAATTAGGTTCCTCAATTCTATTACCATCCTCAACAAATGATGCTATGTTTTCACGAAATGCATTATTCACCATCTGAATAGTACCTACATTTACATATATTTCCGGGGTTGGTTCCTCTATCCTACCCAAAGCACTACCTACCCTATCTGAAGTACTACCATAGTTTTCCGTGCGAATACCAAATCTTATATCCAGGCATAAATCCATTTCTACATAAGTGATTTCATACTTCCCTAACCGATACTAATCTATCATTTCTACATTTAATACAAGGACAATACATTTTACCGTATTCTGATGTCATGTTATTGTTTGAAGCAAATGTCATGAACTCTTCAACACCTTGTTTGAATTCAACCGTCAGATGCCCCGTCGCTGGATCTTCCCGAGGTTTATTCATCCTTGCTCGAAAATAATCATAAGTGTCTGGAGAAGATATTTTTATTTTGTTTGTTTTTATTCATGTTAGAAATGCCAAGAAATTGATATTTATAGAAATTTTTCTACGGTACCCGACGGATTCCCGAGGGTTTGCGAATTTTAAACGGTAACAAAACGGCTATCAAACGGCTAATTCAAACGGATATATTAACGTCTATATACTATTAGAAATCCGTTGAAAATCTTTCAGAATAAACTGACGAATATGTTTGTTAGAAATTTTGTCGGAAATTACTGACGAGTTTCCGACGGATGCCGTTATTAAAAGGGATATTTTAGTAATCGTTGCTAATATGTTGGAAATATGCGACAGAAATTTGACGGACTTATTTCCGTGGGTAACCAACGGATTTCCAAAAATTATATTTTTTTTTTGGAATATCGTTGGGAACCCGTCGGTAATTACCGACAAAATTGTTTTTGTTGGAAATTTTGTTGGAAACAGGAGTGTTTTCTTGTAGTGAGTGTCGGAAAAAACTGAATCTGTCGGTTTTTTGTCGGGAACCCGTCAATTATTCGTGACGGCTTGTTTTGCGTCGAGATTTCCATCAGTATACACCCTGTTTTCTTGTAGTGTATTTGGATGCGTTCACATTTGGAGCTAGTAATCGTCAATGACTCTATCATCAAAACTTATGGCTTTTGGAAAACTTATATCACTATCAGGATGTTCCAGAGAAGCTAACTTATCCCCATAAGCCAGCCAGATACAGAGAAGACCTCACATTCCTCATTTGTTGCTGATTTACTCATTAGGAGCGAACGGCTACTTTTTGATATTTTATTTATTTATTCTTTAAGTCTTATTTCGTGTAAGAGAAATATATAAGCTCAGCTTAGGCCATTTGTACAAGGCACCTTTCAATCAATCAAAAAGTTATTTAAAAGTTTATTGTTTTCTTCAAAGAGTATCTTTGAATAATATTTATTTTTCTCTAGGTCAAGTGAGTGATTCATTTGTTCTTTAGAAAACACAGAATTAGTTTGTTTGTGTGATTCAAGCAAACAAGTGCTGCCAAGGATTGAGAGAGTCAATCACTTCCTTCCATCAAATCATCTGATCGGTTAGAAGAAAGAGCGGCACGCCCAGCTTCTCAACCTCCATCTCGTATGCCTGTGATTCCCATTCCGGTTATTGCAGCAATGTGGATCCCTTGGATTTAGTCGATGCGAGCTATCCCGAGTTTGTTTCTTGGCAGAACTAAAATTCTGGAAACTCTAGATCGGTAAAGAATTCCCTCCCAAACAAACCAAGACGAAACTGGCAAGGCAAACTCATATGAAAGAAATTCTGAGAGAAGTTTCTGATAAGGAGACAGCACCATCAAGCCAGGAAGCTTCTCAACTTCCTCTACTACGTTTCTCCCATCGGGTTTTTCTTCGTAAAAGGTTTTTAGTCAGGCAACATCATGAGCGTATCACCAAAACCGATCATTACTTCACATACCAGACACTTGAGTTCCAACAGTCCTTTGGGTTTTCATATCAGTAAAACCTGATATCAATGGCTGTAAGAATGTTTACTACAGTGGTAATCAAAGTGGTTAGTTCCAAGAAAAGCTCATGGTTCTTGACTGGTTTTAACTTAATAAAACAATAAAAACAAACACAAAAGACTCAAAACAAAACAAACGAAAATAAATCAGTAGTTTCCTCCCCCAGACTTAAGTAACAATGTCCCCAGTGTACCAAGCCGTAGGATTGGAAAGAAACCAAAGTAAAAACAAATAAATAAATACAAGCCCAAGAATACTTACCTGCAGAGTGGGTACCGATCGCCACCTAGAAGTGTTGTCAATCAGCACCAAGGTCGGGTCTTTACTCCTT
Organism: Sisymbrium altissimum; assembly: GCA_900406495.1. NCBI lineage: Eukaryota > Viridiplantae > Streptophyta > Magnoliopsida > Brassicales > Brassicaceae > Sisymbrium > Sisymbrium altissimum. Next base: position 44,787 of record OVBI01000901.1, read on the forward strand.
CGTCTTTGCAAAAAAAAATATTTTCTCTTTTTTTCTTTTACAGAAGAAAACCAAAACTAAAAGTTAGTAAAAACCAGAACGAAAATAAAAGAAAATCCTACATATAAGTGGGTTGCCTCCCACTAAGGACTTGTTTTCATTCATTAGCTTGACTGTGTTGGGGCTCAGAGCTCTGGTGGGTCAGAAGTAGGCATTGAGTGCCTTTTTGTGAAACATCTCATCATCCAAGGTGTGTGTAAGCAGTTGGTGCATGATATCTACCAAGGAATGATTGAAGGACTGCGGGACGGGGGGTACGGACTTTGGGTGGGCCACTTCTCCTTCCTGCAGCATCATCAAAAGAAGATAAAAGCGCTCTACGATAAAATTGTGGCTTACTCAGTTGTGAAACAGCTTTTGCATTTTTGAAATTCATCTTGATGAATTCAGGAGGTTTAGAATTATGAACATGAAGTGTATACCTTACCTGTAATGGAGGTGTTTGTGGTTTGACGCGAGGAGCTGGCTGTTGTATAACAGCTTCCAGACTTATAGCTTTGAAAACTCCTTGAAGATACTGTGATGTAGGCATTTACGGTGTGGTCTTTGGGGGGTGTCGATCGCCACCTGTGGGGAGCTGAATTTTCTGTAATTCATCTCTGCAACTCTTGCCTCCATCACAACAACATTATCCTCCAGTATCTGGTCTGTGTCTGGACATTCATCTTTGACCTAGTCCTGAAAATGTGATCTCCACTCCAATAATTAAGTTCATCAGCTTTCTTGGAAGTCTCAACCAACATCTCTTGAATACGCAGCATGTTCACTTGCTCATGAACCTCCAACTCTTTGACATACCTAGCAGTAATGTCATCTGGATCCTCTCTGATTGGATCATCATCCATGGTAACCTCTACAGAAAAAATGTTTGTCCATCAATTGTAGGTATACTCTTCAGCTTATCCGTGTTGAAGTTCATGACTTTGTCACCCAAATCAAGCTCTATATGTCCTTTTTTGACATCAATGATGGCTCCAGCTGTGGCTAGGAAGGATCTTCCATGCAGAAGACGATCCTGAGGCTCTTAACCATATTTCAAAACCACAAAATCTGTAAGAACTGTGCACCCAGCAATCTGAATTGGAACATCCTCTTAGACACCTTTTGGAATTCTCATGGAGCAATCAGTAAGGATGAGATGGATAGTTGTAGGCTTGAAGTATGTCAACACCAATCATACATCAACATAATGAGGCATTAAATTGATACTTGATTCAAGATCACAAAGGGAGTGAAGAAATCTTCATGTAAAGATGGAGAACTCTTAAACAAAACTTCCTGGATCAAGTGTAATCCTACTCTGAATCATATTACTAACCTATTAAGAGGCTCTCACCTTCTTCTCCTTCCTTGAAACAGTATTCTTCAATAGGATTGCACTGAGAAATGCTGCTTCCTCAGGACACACACCATTCACAACCGTCCTCTTAACATACCTCTTAATTGGAGCTGAAAGATTTATTGCATCCAGTAGTGGTATCTCAATCAGCACTTTGTCCATGACTGCCTTGCACCTTTCCTCCTCTATCTCATGTTTGGACTTTCTGGGACTCGGATAAGGTATCTTAGGTTTGTGGACCCTTTCCTCAGATGTTGATGGTGATTTGGTACGATCAGCACGCTTTTCTGACGGTAATTAAAAAACGCAGGCCTGGTGACGATCCACACATCCATCGGGTGTCGATCGGCACTCAAAATTGGTGATGAATTGTGTCAATTTTTTCCCGTCAGGATTTAAAAACTTCTGAATTTCAAGGGGGTGCCGATCGGCATCCTCCTGGTGTCGATCGGCACCTATTTTCACTATCGACATTCCAGTTGCAGTGACGAGCCAGCACAATTCTGCTCCGTCAACACTCGAAATCTTGAGTTTTTGCTGTCGTGATGATCGGCACTGGATCCGTAGACTCTAAATTCTCATCTAACTCTGCAAGCTCTGCGAGATTTTCTCCACTTCTAACCATAACGGAATTGACAGGGTGCCTTGAGTTGGTGTCAGTCCGTCCTGGAAGGGTTCCATCTTGCCTTTTAACAGCCAAAGCAGTTTGAGTAACCTGAGTATCCAGCGTCTTCACATGGGTGTTCAAAGCTTCAATCTTCCCATTCAAATCAGAGTACATAGCATCCACCTTCCCATTGAAATTCATTATCATTTTAGTTTGTCCTTCCAACACTTGCTCTAATATAGATTCCAACTTACTTTCTGAAGTTGGTGGAGGTGCTTTCTGATAGGAAGAAGAACCATAAGTTCTTGTGAAGCTGTTGTTCTGAAAAGGTTTCTGGTAAGAAGAACCATAACCCTGCTTATTCCCAAATCCCTATCCTTGAAATCCAACTCTCTTGGATGTAATTCACATCCTTTTCCTCTGATTCAAGGGTTTCAACTTAGACAGCAAAATTGACTAGTTTCTTACCCACCAGAAGATTATGGATAGCATCCAGCTTGGATTTAAACTCAGCACTTCGAACACCTCCATTACTCTCAGCCATCTTCTTCCTCTTAGAATCAGCATTCTTGGTGTTATTACTAGACATCAATTTCTCAAACAATCTATCAGTTTCTTCTGGATTTATAGTGTTGAAGTTTCCTTCACTTGCAGCATACAAAGCCATCTGATATCTCCAATCTATGCCTCTGAATAAAATACACAGCAGCTGTACATCATTGAAACCATGGTGTGGACACTCTCTTTGATAAACTCTGAATCTGGTCCAAAAAGTCCTGAATGCCTCAGTAGGTCTTTGAGAAAACGTGGAGATCTTTGTTCTCAAGTCTTCAGACCTTACATCATCAAAGAAGTTGTTAAGGAAGACATTTTTGGTGTCATACCAAGTAGTCAAAGAACCTGGCTGCAATAGCTTAAGCCAATAAGCTGCATCTCCAGCAAGAAAATATAGTAACAATTTGCAGAAAAGATAGTCCTCAGAGACTTCATTCAGCTTAATGCTTGTCACCAAGTCCTCAAACCTCTCCAATTGGTCCATGGGGTGTTCATGGGGAAAACCATGAAAACGATGCTGACCCAAAAGAGTGTAGTATGCAGGTTTCAACTCAAAGTCATTCCTTTGGAAGGGAGGAGGATGAAATTGCAGATCTATAAGCATAGAACTGATCAGGTCTGTTTTAGTCCGTAAGTGTCCTGCCTCTAGCATGTGGTGCAGCAGATGCAGCTACATGTTGCCCAGCAGCAACAATTGGGTTATTTGTTTAACATTAGGAGCATCTTCTGGGATGACATTACCCTGATCATCAATCAAGTCCCCACCCACATTTCTCTTATTCCCTCTTTGTCTCGTCAGACTCCAGCAGCATCATGCAAGATGACTAATCTCTGTATATCTGCTATAGCGTGCTGTTATATGTCCGTGTACGGACGTTGCTGAATCTTACCTTCATATAGAAAGTTGGTTGGATATGATTATCCGAAAGTTTGTCATAGGTGTTGTTCTGGAGAGCTTGGAGTTCGGAACTTTAACTTGAAGCCTATAATTTTTCCGAAAACCCATAACTTCTTTAGACTCTTTGAATCTTTTAGAGTTTGGAATTATCGTACAAACTCAAAACTTCTCTTAAGTTCGGAACTCATTGCATTCAGAATTCGGAA
>OVBI01000902.1:0-48425 GCA_900406495.1 Sisymbrium altissimum
ATATAATGATGTAATGTCGTTTGGTCATTCAACATAATAAACACAGCCGCAAAAATTTATAAAACCCTAGAGGCAAATTGTTTGTCTGAGATTTGATCTCGACGGCACTAGCATCCCGTTCCGATCTAGTTTGTGTGCGTGTGGATACCGGTAGAGGCACGACACTTGGAGTGCTCAACAACCTCGGTTTGTTTTACTCTTTATTCCGCTGCAAAACATTCAGGTATAGTTTGAAACCCTAAGACCTAGATTTATTTCAGTATTTGCATGAGATCTTGGCAATTGAATTCATAAGTTAATTTATAAATTGTTTATAAACCGGTATGAATTCCTACAGTGTCAAGTCGGAAGAGAGTTATTCTACTTTCATATACTCCTTATGTCTCTAAAAGATGAATGTTGATGTGTATTTACACATATTAAGAAAACACATTAAAACTTAACAATAAATACATTATTTTCTGTATGAACAATTTTTAATAATTTTAAATCAATAATAATTCAAGAATTTTAATTATTTATCTAGAAGTTTACAATTTATCATTAATAATTAGTAAAACATGCATAAAAAACTTAAAAAATCTATCTTTTTGAAACAAAATTTTTTTTTAAAACATTTATATTTTGGAAACAGAGGGAGTAGTAGATTTACATTTATTTTAATAAATTAGAAACTCTCACAACTCCACCGTTGGAAATGATTTTAATGGGTTTGAGTTTTAAAAAATCGTGTTGGAACTCTTAAAGGATTAGAAAAATGACGAAGTTAGCCTAGATATGATGCAAAAAAATTTCACATACTGTATGGAGAAGGAGGACATGTGGTGGGAGTTGGTGTGGTGATATGATGCTCTCTCGGGAGAGAAAACTTCTTCATTATAAAGCATATTAGATCTGATAGGGCTCCAGGCCTAGATGGTTTTACGGTCCAATTTTAATAAAAATGTTGGCATGTTGTACGCTAAGATGTATGAAATGAAGCTACATCTTTTTTTGATACCGCAACGTTGAGTCCAAATATAAATCATATGAATTTATGTTAATCCCAAAATTTGACTATATATTAATTGGTTTACGTAATGTTATCTATAAAATTATATATTCACTACTCATTAATCGATTAAATAATTTTCTTACAGATATAGTTTCTACAGAATAAGCTGAGTTTTTCATGGGAAGACTCATTACTAATAATATTTTGATAACTCATTAAATTACATGAGCTATCAAAATTTTACACTCACATAAAAGTATGAAAAGAGTTTCTCATACTTACATGACTATCAAAACAGACTTTACCAAATCATATAATCAAGTTGAATGAGAGACTTTCTGAAAAAAACGATGACATCTCTTAAATTCTGATCTACATAGAACACTGATTAAATGCATTATGTGTTTAGTGTGATCCATGACATATTCAGTACTTATTAATGGCAATCCCAGATGGCATATGTTTAAGAGAGGAAGTAGGAAAGGAGATCCATTATTACCGTATTTATTTATTTTATGTGTTGATATTCATTGCCATTTGGTAAAATAAGCATCTAGTCAAAAGAAAATTCAAAGATTCAAAATTAGGAATAATGTACTTTCACTTACCCATCTCTTATTTGCCAATGATTTGATATTCTTCTGCAGGGAAACTTTTTTGAATTGGATCCCAGTAGTTCCACATGACATCTCTCCATACACTTTCAACAATCATTTGTCCTAATTTATTAACTGTGGAATTAATGCATCGAGATCATACCAGATGGTATTGGAATCTTGATGCTCTCCATATTCATCTGGATCAGGAAGATGTTGGCCTTGTCCAATATATTTACCTACCCCATGAGAGAGAAAAAATAATTTGGTTTGGGATTTTACGACATCTGAACAGTATAGTATATGGTTAAGTCAGATTATGATGTTGCAAACTCAGACAATGATGAAAGAATCATTAATCGAGCATATATTGATCCAGAGTTATAACAAAGAATATGGACGCTTAAAATTACTTCGAAGATAAAACATTTTTTTATGGAAAGTGTTCTCTTAAACATTGGCCACGGTAACTCGATTAACCACAAGAGGGATTAACATTGATACAACATGTCAATGATGTTGTAATGGACAAGAACCTATCTCTCATTTACTATATGAATGCCCGATTTCAATAACGACTTGGAAACAAGCCAATTTGCCATATACTTTTTTTTTTCCAGATTAATAATGCTGAAGAATTGCTCAGATTCTCTCAAGATCTCTCTGCAAATTTTCTGTCTACACGTTATTTTCTCTTACCATTTTGGATCCTCTAGCGTATATGGAAATTGTGAGATTTTTTGCCGCAAACCTGTGATTCTAGGAGAGATTTTCAGTATGTCATTATTGATATGATAGAATGGATTCAAACGTTTTCTAGTGAGACTGATACTAGTATAAGTGCATATTTTCCTTTTCTTACAGTGATGGATAACCAACCTCCCATTATCAATTAACGGAAAAAAACCAGATCTAGGGACACTCAAATGTCATGGTGATGCGGCCTATGATCCAAATGCAAAATAAATCACAGCTGGTTGGATGATCAGGGATAAAGCAGATAATGAAATTACATGGGGCCATGCTAAGTGAGACATAACATCTTCAATAATTGAAGTACAAGGAAAATTCTTATTTATCTTTATAAAACATGTGTGGTCTCTTGGTTTTACCATCATAACTTTTGAAGGGGATAATCAACTTTTACTTTTAGTCAAGCTATTAGATGGCACTTATGACGATGAACCCTGACTAATTTTTTCAAGGATACTTACTTTTGGTAGCTCAAAATTCTTCGTAGTAATTTTCAACATGTAAATCGATATTGTAATTATATAACTCATATCATGGCTCATTGGTTTTTTGTAATTCTTCTTGTTTTCTTTTTGTGTTTGTTGCTAGTCCGCATCCAAGTAGAATCCCTGAAAGTCATCATGATTATTTTACCAACTAGTAAGCATCACGTAATTTGATTAGGAATTATATGCAGTCTATTGTGTTACAAAAATTTTTTGATTAACTTTATTATCAATTAAAAGAGGTGTGGTTGAAAAAATAGATTATGTGAGTTTAATGAATGATTTTTTAGGAAACAATGGAAAAAATATTATTTTTTCATAACTAATTTTTTTGTTCCTTTTTATAGTTTCAGTTTTTTAGGATTTATTTTTGTAACACACAAATTTTGCTTAAAAACAAGTTTTGGCTTGGAGAAGATGGATGTTTAAAGCATTCTAAAGTTGTTTTTTGTCTTTGTTGGTAGCCTGCATCCAAAATATTTCCGGTCGATGATATTTATATAATTATATATAATTAAAAATATTTTATTTAACATTAATGAATGATAGATAAACTAAGTTTAAAAAATTAATTGTTTATACAGAACTATATAAATTCCATTCAATAGAAATATTATTCATTATCAGTTTTTTTTTAATTTATCTTCAATATTAATATATAAGCATGTTAATTCGATTACTGTATCATATTATATAGAAATATTAACATGTTAACAATAATATATGATACTTATATAATGTTAACATTAATATCAAATATTTTAAATTTAATTAAGTATATTAGCATCACAATTAGGTACATTAACATGTTAATTTTCAATGCTAATATATTATTAGCAAATTAACCCAATTATACATATTATAGAGAATGTTAACGTGCTAACTCAGTTTACATATCATAAAAAATATAAAATTAAATATAAAAATATTGAATATATTTTTTAAAATGTATTATTAGCTTGTAACCTAAATATATTATATTTTCAAAAATATTAACGTGTTAACAATGAAATATGATATGTATATCATGTAAATCTATTTATCGTCTCATGTTATATAGAAGATGAACGTGTTAACAATGGTAACATCATGACACTGATAACGAGTTAAAAATAACGTATTAATTCAGTTATTATACTATAGATAATTTATATTAATATAATTAACATGTTATTAACATGCTATATTACATAATTAAAAGCATACTAACATTTATCTGTTAATTTAGTTATCATAATATACATAATTAACATAATAATTATTGTGATAATGTGTTAACGTGTTAACAACAATATTGATTCAGTAATCATATCATATATAATTTACATTAACAGAATTACTAATGTAATATAGAAGTCTGTATTTGCAAAGTTTTTCATTTGTTTCAGCGGCTCCATATTGTGAGCTGTATTAGATTGTAATTCTGATACTTCATAGTTCTGTCCCTTTGAGGTTGAAATCGCTTCAAATACTCCAGTAACCAACTCTCCATCAACACCCTACTTTACACCAGTCATCTGAAACCAGATAATATTGTTTGTTATCTTCCATTACCGTTAACATAACCATTTCATCATCATCAAATGATTTATAATTATTTATATCACTACAAAAAATATGTGATATTCTAACAAATGGTTCCAATAATCTTACTTTGTTATTTCCCAAAAATATCCCAAAAAAGTATGTTTAACATTTTATTTGTTAAAAGTTCATTACAAATTTCTGACAAAATTTAGTTGTTGTGGTAATTACATTGCATAATTTGTAGGAACATTATTGGAAATTTTTAACAAATATTATGTTTTTGAAAATTCATTATAAATTTTCGATAAATTTCACTTGTAGCAATTACATATGCATACTTTGTAGGAATATTATTGGAATTTTTCAACGAATATAATATTGTTATAAATTAGCAATATTTTTTTTTAACTTGTTGGAAATTATTAACAAAATATTTGTTGGAAACTGAAAAGATTATACATGTGTATGAAGGAGTTATTTATGACGATTTTATGGAAAAACAAATATTTTGATAAGTTGAAAAAAAAGAAACAAAAAACATGGTAAAATATATTGTTCTTATTCTTCTTCTGATAATGAGAATTTTCGTTTGGTAGATATTATTTGAAATCATTTGTATACAAAGACATTTACGTCAGGATATTATATATTGTTTTCTTATAAGAAATAATGGAGACAGTCACTACAAAAAAAAAAATTAAATTGAATCACTTAAATTGTATCACAAAACTAATGCCATAACATAATTATGAGATTAACCTTAATTATGTAAGTTAATATAATTTTTTTTTCTTTAACATTAATTAAATCAAAATAATGTTATTTTATTTGCATCAATTAACATATTTGATATTAAATAAAACTAATTTTCATCAACAAAACCTGTAATAATTAACACTAATTGTCTAAAATACTAATTTGCCAAACCCATAAAGTTGATGTCATGGCTAAAATATACTAATTGACTAAAATATTAATTTCACGTATAATATACATATTACATACATTTCTCTCATATCTAAAAAAGAATAAAGAAGTGACAAATTTTTTTTATATATATCAACATCATGTCTTCTTATTTTGTAGAATTATTAGTATTGATAATATTTAATAATGTTTTTTTAGTATCCAATAAGGATATTTTTCAGATTTTAATAAATGTTTAAATTACCAAATATAAATAGTTTCACATTTATAAATAATTTCTAATAAATTTTTAAAAATATGTTTATCTAAATCAAATATTTATTATTTTTACATCTCAAGAAAACGTATCAACAAATTTCTCGCAAATATATTATCAGAAATTTTTCATAAACAAACAATCTGATTTGTTGAATATTTGTCGCAAACTAGTGATAACATCCAAACAAAATATTTGATAGAATAATTTATTGGAAACTTCATTATAATTTCTATCATATTTCTAACAAAACATTTATCATAAAGTTTTGACAAATTGCTGACAAAAAGTATTTGACGGAAACATTTCCAACAAATTCTAGACAAATATTGGTTTCCACAAGCGTATTCCAACAAATATAAATTCTGTTAAAAATTTATTAGAAATATATATTTCCACAAATTATTGACTAATATGTTTGTTAGAATACACATTTTTTCTTATAGTGTATGTTCAACATTCAACATTCAACTTCTTTAATCATGAGTATATGGAACGTTAGACATGAGTAACCCCAATACCAATCTCATCTCTCGGAATTCCACTTTCCAATTATCGTGATGATCAAGTTCCAATTATCACTGGTCAAAAAAAAGAAACGGATTTCGGATAAAGCTATTAACTCATGTCTTGATGTTTTGAGAAAGAAAATGGTTGAATGGATCTTAGGTAATAAACTTTTTATCATAGCAGGCGATAAAGGATATCTTGCTAAGGCATTACAACTAAAATCTGTGAGGATGACAGTTTTATTTGGGGTGAATTAAGAGTTTTATTATCTTATTGGTACGTTCATATCCGTAGACATGCTTAAATTATATAAGAATGATCCCAATTGGGGATATGTGTCGATGAATAATAGGTAATTAAAGTTTGAGAAGAAAATAAGAAAGCATTGAAAAAGTTTAGAGAGAGAAAAGAATGATTAGATGTAGGAGGAAAGCTGATTGAAGAATTCGAAAAAGCTGATGTGGTGATTCTTTATGCTATTTTATGAAAATTTGGTTACAATAATACTTTAGAACTCAACACCAAATTAGTAATTGTTCCTACAAAGAATTCTCCTGGCCATATGTGTTTTTTTATAACTTTGAGTATATCTCTAAATTGTTCGGTTACTTAACGGATATAGTAAACAGGTTAAGCTGTTTCTCTATATATTCATTTATTTCACTTGCAGAGCATTGAGTTAACGCATGAAGTTATGGATTTTCTGAGTGGAATCTTCTAGTTATATTATCTTGTTAATGTGTGTCTGATTGTTTCTCTGATTATCCAATCTTGATTTTGTTCTATAATCATCTAAAAGCTTATTCGATCTTCAAGGAGCAGTAATAGTTTATTAATGTATTTTTTTGCTGCTATTTAGGATGGAGCCTTATGTCCACCTGAGATAACAGCTCCAGATAAGTAATTTTGCTGTAATCAATGTTTATTAGTTGTTCTTCAAAGTGTTTAATGTTTTTGTATATGAATAGGTATATTGTTTACAAAGCAAGTTCAATTACGCTTACAATCTTCTTTTTCAAGTTTCAGTCTTTGGTTTAAAATGTTTTATAAAATTGCTGTAAAAAATATGTCAAGCAGAAATTTAATAATTCATGAATTTCTTTCTAAATTGTATGTTTATATGATCAATTCTCAGATTAAAATATTTTTTAACTATAGCTGCTAATTATGCTTCTGTTATATAATTGCAATAGGTTCTAATGATTTTATTGGATTCTCTAAAAATTTTGACAAACTTAATATATATCGATCATAGTAATTATATGGTAATTCGATAAAATAAAAAGAAATAAAATTATAATATAATTCGGTAAAATTAAAAAAAAATGAAAAAATTGATTTAAATTAAAATGATCTAAATTAAAAAAACCAGAACTTCCTTTATATCCAATTAATTTAAAAAAAAAAAATTTGAACAGTTCCAAATAATTAATTTATGATGTTCTAATATATAGTTGACAAATTTTCCTTGAAAGTGGAAAGACCAGAGTTCAAGTTTTTTCATTGCAATTTTATTCATTGTTGATTATAATAAGAAAATACCACTCTTCCATACATATTTCTAGAGATTAGCCTAGGTTATTTATCCTGATTAAGAACAAAAAAACATGTCGTACGGCATTCAACAGATTCAGATCCAAAACTCGAAAAGTATGATATTTTTGTTGTGATATATATATTTGGTTTTATATGAGATCCAAACTTGGCATTGATCTTCTTTTTAATTGCTTTCGGCAAATATCTCGATTCTCAGACGCAAAGATTGTTTTCCTTGGATTGGTTCATAGTTTATTACACCATTGCAATGCCTTGATCCACATTATTTTGGTTCAAACAAAAACAACAACAAAAACAAAATTGCTTGCCGTTTTCTTACATTCGTCACTGTTTTTCATCCACCGAAACTATAACATATATTGAGAACTACATCATTTTGCAATTCAAAAGTGAAGAAAAAAAAAAGGCATTTCCTCTTAACATCATTTGATCTCTTCAGCGAAGACGACATCGAAGATGTGTTGCACTGCACAAGACATATCATAGATAAGCTAAATCAGACTCAGACCTTCAATAAATAAATAACAACCATTACTTCATAACCGAAACAAAACAATCGAAGAAGAAGAATAAGATGATATTATTACATTCATTCTTGGGGATATTTGGCTGATCAACCACGAGGTTTTGCAGCGCATTTAGATCGCCAGGACTATACAAATAGTAAACAAAGAACATAAGTTTCAATATAAACAAAACTTGAACAAGGCAATATATTCTCAGTACCTTGGTTTCAGGATAAGACATGAAAGTGCCGAAAAAATTGAAGATTTAAGATGGTATCTGCAGGATTTTCAAGAGCATAAAAAGAAAAAAAAAGAATCAGAGAATGATGATTGTAACTCACTCAATAACTAAGCAGATTCTGTTTGCTTACTCTGACTGATGCATGTCATAAATAAGAGAAAGCCCCTCCAAGCAATCTGCAATACAAGGTTTTACTCCAATCCGTTCCTCTATTCGCCTCTTGCTCAGTTCCATTTTGAGTAACTGTGACCCTTCTCGATGGAGCTTCTCAAATGTCAAAACACATCCCCGGAACTCCTCCCTTCATGTCAACAATTATTACTTACTAGTAGAAGAATCGTAAACTCTCATGACAGCAACATTCTAACTAAAATACTTACAAATCATTTCTCATATAAAGCAGAAAAGTCTCCAGTTGATCCATCTGTTTCTGCACAACCGCGTCTTCAATCCCCTTAACGCATCTCAAAGCTCCATAGCTCCCAGGGTTTTGAATTCCCTACTCCCAAAAATCAACAAAAATTTACACATACAGTATTCAAAATTTCCGGCCAACAAATACAATGATTCCAGCTACCTGTAATCTCTGGATGATAGAAGAAGCGTTACTGAAGCGGGAAACCCATCGAACTTGAAGCGCCTCCCACTTGTTCATCTCCTCTTTCGCTTTTCTAAACTTCTGCTGCCATTTCCTAATCACTGCCTCCATTCAGAACACTCTTAAGAATTGTAATCTTCCGGCAGCAACCTAGAAAGGGACAAATATGCCTTCGTGTTTAAGCCACCACCCACCACAAGGGTTAATAAAGGTAAGAATACAAACCGAACCCTACTGAATATAACTTTAAAGTGTTCTCTATTACAAACTATTAGACTTAAGTTGGAGAAAGATGTGACCCTGTAAGTGACTTTTTCACATATATAAAGACACAGATCTTTTTTCAGTTTCCCTGTGAACATACAACAGAACATGAAGATCAAAAGTGCCACCCATTTCTTCGCCAGTATTTGCGAGCATTTTCTTTAAGACGAGCCTCTTTGATCTTCAGAAACAGCTTATAAGCCATTTCTGTTTTGTTTGACGCCATGAGTTTATTACTAAGCCTACTATAAACAAGGCGGTTCGGGCAAAACCCTTTGCGCATGGCTTCTTCCATCACAAGCACAGCATTCTCTAGATGCCCAATGTTACAAAGCCCGTCCACGATATACTCATAGACTTCCACGTTGGAAGGATATCCACACTCTTGCATTTCGTCCCACACGTTCAACAGTATCCCACATTTCCCAAATCTTGATAGCCGCTTAAGCAACAGCTTATATGCACTTTCCGATATCCTACACCCAGCTTTTCTTGCTTTCTGATAGATAACCATCGCAGCGTGCGGTGGACCATAGCTGCAAAGCGGCTTGATGAAAGAGGTAACAAGCCCTGTGGTGGGAACAATCCCTCTTGACAACATCTCTTCGTATATCTCAAGCGCATCTGCAACTTTACGGCCTTTAATGAGCCCAGAGACAAGCTTAGAATAGGTTTCCAAGTCAGGTTCACACTCCTCATCCAGCATCTTCCGGTAGTACCTCACAGCTTCATCAAAATCTCGAGCAAACATGAAGTTACAAATCATAGCATTGTATACATTTGCGTCAGGAACACAACCCTTATGCTTCATATTGTCAAAGACCTCGACAGAATCATTGATACGACCAGCTCTTCCCAACCCTTGGATAAGGTAGCTAAAAGACAAACAGTTTGGACCGAATCCACCTTCCACCATCTCCTTCAAAACCTTTTCCATCTCTTCAACCTCACCCAGCTTCGACCACCCACTAATCATAACATTATAAGTACAACCATCAAAACGTATCTCCCCTTTCTTCCCATTAAACACCGAGTTTGCAGCAGACACATGCGAACGCTCACAGAGACAACCCAACAGTGAATTCAAAGACTCTGTACTACATTCCACACCAAAATCCTTGCTTTCCTCAAACAACTGAATCGCTCTACGCACATAATGAGCCTTAGCAAAGCTATCCATAGCAATGGTTAAACACTTGAGATCAGGACTAACCCCTTCACATACCATTCCCCTTAAAACATCAGTCATAAAAGAGAAAAACTTTCTCCTTCCCAACGCTCTTAGAATCACATAGTAACTCTCAACATCCTTAGATACACCGTCCTCACAAATCGCCCAATTAAAAAACGTAACCATTGCTTCACCACTTAGATTCCCACCATCAACAACATCAGCCACAACATCAATACTCAAATCAACACCAAGACTACTCAAAGCCTTTTCTACTGCAGATTTTCCCTTCAGTTTCTGAAGAAACACACCTCTAAGTTTCTCCTCTGGCGACAGAAACGAGTCAACAACAGCTTCTTGATTCTTTAAACTAGTATCTTCTCTGGCCACTGTGGCTTTAGATGAAATTGGAAGCAGTGAAGATAATTCAGCTAGAACATAACTCTCATCCACAACGCTATGATTCAATGATGATTTGTACTGTTCTAAATAAGCTAAAGGAAGATCCTTTGAGGCTGTGCAAACTGTTCGGTTGCGTAGAGAACCTGAAACTATGGTTCCTATATCACCGCGATGAACGCGACGTAATGATTCCAAAACTATGTTCCATCTCCTATACATAATCTCTACACTTAATCACTCCTAAGAAGAAAAGAACATCACTTGAAAGACAAAGAGATGTATAAGAGAACTTACGAGGATGATTGAAGAAGCTTTGCTTTGGAAAGAATCAATGGAGAAGAAGAAGTGAGAATCCGAATGTTGATGTTTCCACCCGGTTAAGTTAGGGTTTGATTACTTGCTGGTATAAATTAATAATTAGAACTTCGGTTTACGATTAATGTTCGGTTTGACTGATAACCAGACGAGAGAATCAGAAGAAGAAGCGAGAATCGGAATGTTTAAGCCTTTAAGGCATAGCAGGATGATGTTTCAACCCGGTTCAGTTAAGGTTTAGTTACTTACTGGTATAAATTAACAATTAGAACATCGGTTAATGTTTTATGTTCGGTCCGATAGATAACCAGTGGAGAAACCAAATTCATGTGTACAGAAGGTTTAATTACTTACTGGTATAAACTAACAATTAGAACACCGGTTTATTTTTTATGTTCGGTCCGACAGACAACCAGAGGAGAAACCAAATTCATGCGTACGTAGATAATGTAAGAAACTCAGTCCTAAATTTTTATTTATTTTCTATAATATTTTTTTTGTTTAAATTAATTGACAAACGGGTTTAAAGAGTTAAACTTAATGATTGGTGGGTTGAGCCAAGCCCTTGCAATAGTGCAACGCATGGGTGACTCGCGAAGGCCCAGATAGCAAGCTACCTTAGTGGGCCTTCACCCTAAAAAAATAGAGTTAATATCGTGTGGGCCGATGGCCCACATATCAGATATTAAACTGATAAGAACAGATACTACACTTGATCTTAGCCAAAAGGCCGAGAAAGGTATGAATTGTACGTTAGCCTCGGCTTCTTTTATATAGTGCGAAGCTTATGACCTACTCTCCTTAGGTTACCGATGTGGGACTTTTATAAATAGTTTATTTTCTAAACCGTCTTTCTACCTTAACCAAACAAATAAAAACAGAGTTTCTCCTTTACACTAAACAGTCTTATGAGGTTAAAAAGAAAAAGCATACAACGTTGTCACAATGGAGAAAACCACCGACGTAGAACCGGAGGCTTTAACAAAGCTATTACATCAACGTTATCATCGACCACTGAGCTGAAAACACAACTCTAGAAGATACCCTAAGCCCTAAATTGAAACCAACAACTTTACAAACATTAGCGAATTCTAAAGCCGAACTACAAACATAACAAACGAAACTACTTTCTCTTTAAAACTTGTCTTTCGTTTAGCAGTAGAACATGACTCTCTTCACATTCTCCTTCAAAGCTGGTAACGGCTTCACACCGCCAACAACACCAGAATCTCCGACAGTTGTTGTCTTCGTGCTCTTTTTCCCCGGTGATCCGTTATCTTGCATTATCTCTGGTTCCATGTAGAAACGTGCTCTAAATGCTGCAAGATGAGCATAATACGCCGGAGGAACTACACAACAACGAAAGAAACATAAGGATTTTGTGGAGTTCTTTTCATATGAGGGTTTAAAGGAAGAAGAAGAAGATGAAGAAACGTTTTCAACTTACCTACAGAAACCGATCGAGTGCATCGCGCGTACGTATAACAGAGATTATTAGTCAGAGATTGAATACCATCCGCTGTGAAATTGTTCTCGTCCCAAAGAACATGGTAATGAGCTGGCCTGCTTGTTCCCTAAACCATACAATAACACAGAAAAGGTCTCATTTTTTGGAACGCAAAAATGTCAACTTTCCGATGTTTTATTAGCTAAATTTGTACCTGTATACCAGCGTGGCTACAAAGGTAGAAGTCGAATTCAGTTGGATGACATATTTTGGTGTCAACTACAGTACCTGAACCAAAACAAAAAAGGCGGCAAAGAAACAGTTGGTTAGTTACTTCGTTCGTTAGTTATGGTATGATCATTTTCTTTCAACCGTTTTCAAGAACTGACCTGGTAAAATGTTTCCACTTCGGTCAGTACTGCTTTTGTCTCGGTGATTATTAGCAAACAAACGAGTGTGGTGACGCTTCTGTACAACGATGAATGTCACTGGTGGCTGATAATTCGGTTCAAGCGACGCACAAGCCTAAACATACACAACCCGATTTCCCAAAGAAAAACCGTAAACGTTTTGCTCTAAAACAAGAAAAGATTTCAAGAAAACAAAAAGAAAAGTTATTATTACCTTACGAATTGCATCCAACTCGTAGAGTAAAACTTGGTAGAATTGCCCTTCGCTTACTCCATCACTGCGGGAGTAAAACACCAATGAGAACAAATTACGCTTTAACTGAAATGAGAAAAGAGAAACCTACCGGTAAAAGATTATTCGAAGCGGTTTCTGTCCTGTTGCTTTCCTAAAGGAGATCAGAAGGTCCCTGCAACAAGCAACAAAAAAGAACTTCTGAATCATCGATAAAACTAAACTGCAGAAACTGAAAATATACCGGTTTATTCTTTACCTGATCATACCGCCACTAACTGTGCCACGTACAGGATCTTGCCATGTTTTATACAAATCTTGTATAAGTTCTTGTCTGTGAGCTTGAGCACAAACCAAACCCGCATATTTTGTGACTTCAGGCCAGTCTTGTGAAGCAACAACCTAACAAAAAGAACAAAACCGAGTCTAATAAATTTCGATGTTCAGCTACTTTTGATATAGAACTGATTAATTGAGTTGTTGTATAAGCTTTACAGCAGCGATTGAAGGGCTTGACTCTTCCCCGTTCTCTGGGTGAGTCACGTCTGCACCAAATATAATTGTTGGTATATCGCTAACCAATGGAATCCTACAGCTTATGGCATCTAACAGAACTGTGTTCCTTCCTCCCATCTGAAAACAACACAGAAAGATCAGATCTGAGTTCATAATGCTAACACAAACTGAACAGTTGGTAATAAGTATTCACCTTGACATTGATTTTAAGGGATACGTTTGCCAGATACTGTTTGCTAATCTTGAACACATGTTTTGTGAGACAACACTGAGATATCAGACCAAGCTCGGTTTCACAGATTCTCTTGAGATCCCCTGAGATTACAAAAAGCATTTCGTTTTCATTGTAACCATACTCAAAGAGAACAAAAAGAAAGGTTAAGATTTATGGAGATGATAATACCGTAAAGTGAACCGTTGTTATCAGGTAAAATCACCAACAGAAGCTCTAACTCTTTGCCTTTAGTTTTGTTCATAGCAGTGTGATAAACATGCTTTAGAGCTTTCTCAACTTGATCAGGCCTCGCGCTGTATATTGGTATCACAGGTTCTGGATTAAACTCCTACAATAACAAACAAAGAAAAACTTTATCATAAGTAACACTTCCAGTTTAAGGAAATTGTTCAAAAACTGCAGCAAGAAAGAAAAGACAAGAGTATTATTACCATGCCAGAGACTTCACACATCTGACCAAGTTCATTACAAAACCCGCGAGCAACGTTTTCTTGAACACTGCGTGAGAAGTTAACACAGGCCCATCTGCTCACCGTCATCCCATTGATCATTTTCTTGTTCATCATATTCCATTGACCAACTTGCGGAAGGCAATCCTTTTCTTTACCGTTCTCGTGATACTTAAGCTGTGTAGCAAGGGAAGAGAAACGAATAAGCATATAACAGTCTCATAGTTTGATAAAAAATTAAGATATTTGTTAGTAGTGCTTTTTACCCATGGAGCTGGAAGAATCCGAGCTTCAACAGAAGCTAACTTTTCGCTTATATTAACACCAAACTCCTTAGCATATGGATCTTGATCATAAGCATTGTGTTGCACCGTCTTTAAAACATTATACAAACAAAGATTAATCCTCACTTCTAACTCACAAAGAACCATTAAAAAAAAAAGATGAAAGACTATAAGATTACCCGCAAAATATCGTTTTCTCTGTCCCTTGGCCTCTGGCATGTAACTTTTAAAAGAGCAGTGATCTGCTTCTCGTTCAACCTTTTTGTGTACCGTTGTCCCTCGACAATTTTGCATGCCTACATTTAAAACTGAATCAGCAAGGCAAATTCAAATAATTGAAAAACAAAACAAAAGTACTGTTTAAGGTTTACCTCCATTGGCAAATAGCTTGCCTTCTTTTGGTTTCCAACTTGAAGACATGGTAAATGCGTGTGCTGTATCGTGAATCCATACATCTCTTGGAAATACTCAATAACCGACTTCATCGTAGAGTTCTCATCAACTGGAAACCTAATAAATATAAAGCAGAAAACTCGATTAAATCTTCAGTGAAACCAGCCTTAGTGACTGAATATTAGAGTGGTAAATAAAAAAAACTGCTCACATAAGCTCTCTTGTTGGTTGTGTTGTCAAACCCGCAACACGATATTTCCTTCTTACGTTAGCTCTGTGAGTAACCTCTACTTTCACTCCCCTGAGACCCTTCTTAATCTGTTACAATCCCAAAAAAAAACAAAAACGATCTTCAGAGAACATTCTGAGGACTTAAGACAAGAGAGATACTATGTGATGAAGAGCATTGTACCTTAACACGATCAGAGTCAGACAATGGCTTCGACAAGACATCTTTCCCAAGAAGCTGTGCTACAAACTCTATCACTGGAAGAGGCTCTATAAAAGCAGCTGAAGCCATATCTACAAAGCAAGGAACAAACATTTAAGGTTTGGCTGATTTATTACATAAGCACAAAACAGTAACAAATCTCTTAAAGTCAATTACCGATATTTAGAGATAAACCCATTTGTGTAGGTCTAATACTCTGGTAAAACCCACACCAGGACTGTAACCCTTCACCAAGTCGCTGCGGTGTTCTAATATCAGGCGAAAAGAAAGATCTTCCGACAGGACAAAACCTCTTAACAGACAACTCCCTAAGTACAATGTCAAGAATCTGCAACGCCTCTTGCGGTCCATCCGCGCGTTTACCAGCTAGAAACTCGCCTAAGTGATGCATATTGGCACGTGCAACAAACTTGATAGCCACCTTATACGATCTCTCCCTTCTACCAAAAGCTCACACATACAAAAAAAAAGTGTCAAAATTTGAAATAAAAACGCACATAAAACAATATCATTCAAGAAAGTGGAAGAAGACTTACCTAGGGCCATTAACGATCCCATCATCTTCATCAAAGATCTTAACATTGAACTCTTTCCAAGTGAAAGGAAGCTCTCCGGCAGTGTAAAGACTTTTCCGACCATCATAAGCCGGAAGTCTCGTCCCGAGGTCAGACTCTTTGTATAGTCTCACTAACTCAGCAATAATAGCTCTGTTTACACTTTTTGATGACACTTCAGGAGTTATTGTAACCTGCAACATATTAAACCAATGTCAATGGACCCATAAACAATAAGAACAATAATTAAAGAAAAGATAACGACTTCAGAAGAAGATTTATTATTTCTCCCTACTCATTAAATTTCAAAAATCAGAGACATAATTATTAATATTTCAAGAAATCGTCAAAAGTTTGTAGCTTTTTTCTTATATCATTACAGAAAAAATAAAAAAAGGCAAAATCTTTTTATTTTCTTTTGGGATTAAATAAGAAATTGAAAAAGGGTTACTTACATCATATTGGTTCAAATCTTTGGTTGGTAAGTCAGCTAGGAAATGGTTAGCTTTAACAATGCATTTAGTTCCAAGCTGTCCAAATCCAGGTCTAGGCGCAAAGTTGGAGTTTTTACTCGAACCACGAACACCCATCTGCATCTGATGACTCACGGCAACTATCTCAGTACCGGAAACGGGAGCGTTTTGAACGGGAGGTTTACGAGGACGAGAGCTAGGTCTCATACATACATCTCCTTGATCAGACTTTCTTCCACCACGGTTTCTCCTCCGGCCACGGTTCTTAGACGGTGGAGAAGGTGATGAAGCCGCTACAACCGTGGCCTGAGTAGTAGTAGTAGTAGGAGGAGGTGAGGGAGGAGGAGGAGGAGGAGGGTTTTTAGCGTTTGGAAGGGGTTTGGGATGATGGTGTTTGAAAGGTTGGAGATTGGTTTTGATGAGTAAGTGAGTCTCTGAGGTTTCTTTCATTGGCCTAATCGGCATTTCCTTTCTCTCTTCCGATTTTCTCACTACAAAAGGAATGAAAACAAAGAACTGATTCACTTCTTGGCTTTATTCTCTACCTGCAAAATCATGAGGAGAAGAAACAAAACAAATTTTTAATTTCTTTTTTTTAAATGAAAATATAAAAAAACCCCATTTGTCAGATTGCATTAAATAGAGAAAATCCAGAAACCATGATGGTGTTTTGGAGTTTTAAGAAGAAGAAAAAAAAAAAATCAAAACTTTGAAACAGTGAAGTGTTTTTAAAAGAAATATATATTCAGACAGTTTTTTGTTGTTGTTGTTTGCTGCTTATTACAATGTTATTACAGAGGTAAGAAAATAGAAGATTGATACAGTGTTTTATATAACTCTGCAAACACACAGAAACAGACACAGGGACTATACATACACATATATATGGTTACTCTCTCGATGATATAAGAGAGAGACAAGAATCCATGAAATTAGAAGAAATCAGTGAAGAGACCAAGAAAGAGAGGAACCAATCAGAAACCACAAAAAAAAAACACAAGAGGTGTTTCTCGTGTTGTTGTTCTATTAAGACAAAAGTAAAAAAAGAAAGAAAAAACAGAGATTTAAGCTTTAAGGGGGGGAAATTGGGAATACCCAGAAGACAAAACCGGAGGAAGCTTTAAGCTTTTGTCTCTATTCAAAACCGGAAAATGAGATCCCGGAGGAAATTATGGATGTGCCCAAGCAGATAATTACAAAGCTTTTTTTTTTTTTGTTGCTGTGAATTGTAGAGAGAGAGAGAGAAGTATAAGAGCAAGTGAACAAAGGGAAGGAATAAACATCGAAAAGAGCAGTGGAAATATCAATATCTCCAAGAGAATTTTTTCTTTTTAATTATATATATATATATATAAATAATTTTGAATTTATTGCTACGGAGAGTAGAAAATGACCCGTCCGCTAATATTAATGAGAAAAAATAAAATTAAAACAGTTAAAATAAAAAAAAAGCTAAATAAATATATGAAACAGAGAAAACACTCACCGACCAATGAAAAGATTGCAGCTTCGGGAGATTGAGTGACGCTAGAGATATCCTCTCAATGTGGGTGAAAAAATTCTCTTGAAGAAGGAAGGAAGAAGAAGCAGAAGAAGAGGAAGATGGAGAAAGAGTGTGATGAATGATGATGATGATGTAGAAGATAAAAGGAAGATTGTGATGTAGAAATTTAAAAAGAAAAAAACTCTTTTTATTGTTTGCTCTTCTTTAAAGACGCATGCAAAAGAGGATTGCTTTTGGGGGCTTTGGTGTCTTTAAAATCACGTGTAAAGGCTTTCTCTTTCTCTCTCTCTCGCAGCCTCTCCATCAGTCTTTCTTCAGTCTTCACTTTTTTTTTTTTTGCCCACTTTCCTAATAATTAATCTTTTAAGAAGAAAAGTGTATTTATTTGTTTTTACACTTTTTCCTAATATTTATTCCGTTAAGTACAAATTTCTTCTTTTTACTTGTTTGATTTTATTGTATAACTTTTGTTAATTATGGACGTTAGTGATCAATTACTTCTAAAAACAAAGAAATACACTTTTTATATTGTTGAATGTGATTCCCACAGTGTTTACATAATTAGAAAACTTGGTTACGTTAATAGAGAAAACGACTTGACCACGACCACTTTACATGATTACATCCTTTTACTATTTTGTGACCATATGTACATATTTATTGAATTAGATTTTGTTGGATATGTTTTAGACAGATTTCATATATGTGTCAGCTTATTGCAGCTGCTTAAGCTTTGATGGCCACTTTCTTTCTTTGTGGTCCGTTAGTAGTACCACCACTAACGCAGTGTACATAAAGATGACCATATACATATGTGATAATGTATAGGGAGAAAACAAAAAAAGCGCAAATGTCTACATTTTGAAAATAATAAAAGCAAATGATAACACACACGGAAGAAGGAATAATTCGAACTTGCAGTCTCTTCTTTTCTTTCTGCAGACCCCATTTCATGATTCTACCACCCTCTTTAATTTTGTTTTCACCCTTTATTTTCACCATTTTTTTGTTTGTTTATGTTCTTATATAAAATCACATGAAACGTCCATCCATTTTAAAACCCTACATTAAGCAAAATTCATGTGCGTTGTTTTATAACAAAATATCATTGTTATTGTTGTTATTTGTTAATACAGTAGGAATTTTATATCAGCACTTCTGCATTATTTCATATTGAACTTTTAAGTTTTTTTTAAAAAAATCATTTGGCGAGAAAAAAAGGTTATAAAATGTCATTTTGATAAAATAAAAAATTCTCCTTTTTGACAAAACAGAATATGTCATTTTTAACATCTCTGATTTAATGTTTGATAAATTATCTGTGAAGTTTCGTTTAATAACATATCACTTTAGTACTTCACACACGATGACAAAAGTAATTTAGGTCCAAAAATTTACAGTTTACAATTTCAGTTGAATTCTCTGGATTTTTTAAAAAATAGAACTAGTCAGCCACTAAATTTTAACTATATTTTTTTCCAGATTGTAATTAAGATTGTAATATCATTATAGTTTAATATAATCGGTTCAAGATTCCGATACAAAGATATCGTTCTAAGCCATACGGTTTTATGGTTCTCTAGTACGAGGAAATTAATAATTTAATATGGTATAGAATTCTATTATGTAAGTTAATCTACTAAATTAAAACAAGATCATTTTTTAAAAAAAATTTCGTTGATATGTAATTTACATAAAATATTATTTTTTAAAATATTATTTTTGTATGATTTATATAAAATACTATTGAATATTAATGATTTGATTAAATTTCATTAAAGATAATCACAGAATATAACATTATTTCTATTAAATATGTTTCTAAATAATACATTATTAAATATGCATCCAAATAATCTAAAATAATATAATCCATTTTCTTAATCAATTAAAAAATCAAAATCAAAATAAAATCATATATATTAAAATTTTGAATCAAATAATAAATATAATTAAATAATATAGTACATCAATTATAGTTGTAATTCATAAAATCAAATGTTAGTAAACATATATATAAATATAATTTTGAACATTTAATAATAAAATAAAATATGCATAAAAATTAAAACTTAATATTAATAAATCTATAATTTATAAAATATAAATTATTAACTTGAAAAAATTAATATTCTTAAAATTAAAATTTTTAAAATTAAATCAATATATTTTGTAACTTTATAAAATAAAATTATTAAAATAGTTAATATATACTTATATATATTATCAATTATATAGTGGGACGGGTTAAATTTTTTTAATATAAATATGGATATTTACAGTTTTCATCGTTAAAATATTTAAATAATTATAAAATGGATTAAAATAATTAATTAATTTTTATTATAGAAATATTAAAAATATCTAATACGAAACAAATTAAATAAATTTGTTATCATATTTTCACTTTAAAAAAGATTATAATTATAAAAATATTAATTTATATGAGTATATTATTCATAAAAAAATATTAAATATAAAAATAAAAAAAATTCTCGTTCATAAGACAAAATAGAATCTAGTTTGCTCAAATTGACACAAGTGTATTATGTAACGGTTGATGTGTGTTTTATTTTGCAGCAGATGGGAGAATGTGTAACGTTCTTTGACTTTTCATCTATAAATATAAGTATATAACCAAAAAAAAAAATGTGATTTTTTCGCTAATAGTAATAAGTCAATGTACACAGAGTGTGTTAATGGTTACAGCGGTTTGAATGGATAAATCCATCAACGGCTTAATTCATTCTAATTTTGAGATAGATAATAGTCCGGTGCAGACCAAGTTTATTTGTTCACAAAAGTACTCAACATGATCTGCAATAAACTTCTTTTATTTTATTTATTTTGCAGTAGTATATATTAAGTGTTATGAATAGTAAGTAAAAGTGGTATTTGCCATTTCCAGACTCATCTACTTTGATCTGTAACCATTCAAAACCAGAAAAGTTTTTTAAAGAAACGCAAACTACATTCATCAGCTATATATGGCATTTTCTTTTATGATGCATTCAATTTTTTCTGTAAACGTATTCAATTTCTACATAGCGTAAAGTTGGAAATGTAACTATAGCCGACCTATAATCAGTAACATATATGTAAGCAGTAATTAACCGTAGACGCACATATATTCATAGACTATATGATAATGAAATTTGAGTGATGGATTTATAACGGATATTTATGATTTGTGAAGAGTGATGTGTATAATCAAGTAGAAGAACCTCCACATGTAAGATACACCTCAGGTGGACCCCCCTACTTCTCTAGGCCTACAAGAAAAACGTTGGGTGCGAGATCATCATGATCATGATGATTTATTTTATTTTTTATTTTTGGCGAACGTATGTTTACCTCTTTAATTTTCCTTACGGAGACTTGAAAAAAAATCATTTTTTATTAGCAAGTTTGTAAAGTACTTGTTGGAAACAATGAAAAGAAGTTTCCAAATATTCTAAAAACTTACGATGAATAATGATGACATTGTTGGACTAATGGGGAAAGCTGAGGGCAGCGTTTTGAATTTTCTGTTGATACAACAAAATACAGTGTACAACATGTATAAAAAATAGTTTTCCAATCAATTTTTTTTTCCACGTTTTTTAATCAATATATTAACGAATGTGATCATCTTAACAACATCACACCAATAACTACAACAAATTACTAATAAATTTTCTTGATCCACTTTCAATACTAAAAATATTAAGAACCTAAAATCCAGAACAGTCTTGAAATAATAATTATAGTAATAACAATTAAAAATTTCAAAACTTTTACTAAAAAAGTTAATAACATAGTTAGTAGAATTATAGAATGTTTATTATAATATATATATAGTATGAAGATTGCGAATATATTTAAGTTAAAGATTAACTTAAATATGGTAATTGAGTTCTTAATAAAAGATATATTTTAATCACTCGAATTCTCTCGAGAGTGCAAGAGTTTATTCTCTATCTTATGGGTGGCACAGCATTATGGCTGCAAGACCTCTTATAATTCACGGAATTAAAAAGAATATAGGTTCGGGGTACAATATAAAAGTCTCGATTGATCCATGGATTCCGGTTAATCACGACCCGTCCGGCGAGAGATATCACTGAGGATGTCGAGAGGGACCTAGAGATGACAGTTAATAATCTCATCAGGCTGGACACCAAAGAATGGGACGAACCTTTACTCATACGACTTTTTCACCCAGACAACATCACACACATACTGGGGATACGACCGAGTCTTACCATTATCCTCGATGGCTACGCTTGGAATCACTCGATCTCAGGGACATACTCAGTCAAATCTGGCTTTGAATTAGCTCAATCTCTTCGAGAACCCCAAACCCTCCAAGTGCTACTTGAACCGAGTATCACGAACCTCCTTGGCCAGGTCTGGAGAATAAAAGCACCTCCAAAACTTTAACACTTGGCAAACTCTAACAGGATGTGCACAACAATCAACGACTCACATACTGACATTTAGGGAATGATAAGAGCTGCCAGCGTTGTGGAGCTCAGGAGGAAACGATTAATCACATGATTTTTGAATACCCGCCAACTTTTCAAGTTTGGGCCCTCTCGGACTTATCATCCCTTCCGGGTTCTTTCCTGAGTATATCCCTATATGAAAATTTCGATTTTCTATTATGGAAAATAAACGAGTGGGATATTCCAACCCCTCAAAAAGACATATATCCTTGGATTATATGGTTCATTTGGAAAGTAAGAAACAATAAAGTTTTTAATCAGAAGAATACTTCTGCGACAGATACACTTAGGCACGCTATCATCGAAACAGAGAATTGGAGAAAAGCGAACAAAAAGGAAAAAGAAGAAGAAGAGGATACAGAGTGCACCACTCATCGAGAGGTAGTGAGCCGTTCCCCCTCAACCCTCCGAACCCTAATATGGCAAATTGATGTTTCTTGAGTTGATCATGGGCTAGTTAGTGAGCTTGGATGGTGTTACAGGGACAATATGGGACTTATCACGACCGGAGAGCGAGGATACCGTAAAAGGTTGTCAGCTCTACACGCTGAATTGGATGGACTAATTTGGGCTGTGACGTCCCTTCAGAGTAATGGGATAACATCGGTATGTTTTGAGACAGATTGTTTAAATCTGATCAGAATGATTGAGGAGCCAGCTGCATAGCCAGCATTTAGGACTGAAACTGAATATCTTTGGCTGCTAAAAGGTCATTTCGATATTTGTAATTTTAAACTTATCTCATGTGATCAAAATCACTGTGCTGATTCTCTTGCTAAAAAGCTATAGCACGGAGAATCTTTTATTCCCATGTAAGTCACATCAGTCCGGTTCTTTCGACATCTATAGATTGTCAAAACCCGAATCCATCTTGATTTATCTTATGGAGGCTTTTAGAGAAAAAAAAAAATCACATCCACTATCTTTTCTTGTATGTTTGTGTCAAAGCTTTCCATCTTAAAACTATATAATCTGTATATCGTATATTTAAAGAGAAGGTAATCACTCGACTAATGAGTTAGCTAACTATATATTTACATTGTCATTTGGTTTTCATTTATTTATTCTCGTTGTAGAATATGTTGCATTGATTCCAAAGACAATCTGCTTGTATTTTATTTTATTTTAAACAAAATTTATAGATAAATAATTTGTCTCTCTCTTCATGACCAAAAAAACAATTAAAAATATATAGTATAATAGACAGTGCAATATTATGCAAAATACACAGTGTACAACATATGTAAGAATTGGTTTCCCTATCAATATATTAGCGAATGTCATTATCTTTGGAACATCACACTAATAACTACAACAAATGAACATATTACCAATAAAATTTTCTAGATCGACTTTCAATACTAAAAATATTATAAACCTAAGAGTAAGAATAATCTTAAAATCATAATAATAATTAAAAAAATTAAACGTCTACCAAAGAAATAGTTAAATATGTTGTGTAGTATAATAAAGAATGCAATATTGTGTTTGTCAAACTGAAAATGATAAAAAAAAAAAAAAAATGCAATGAATCATCACTATCTATAACTATTTCTTCGCAATTTAGTTAGTTTTATATTATATTATATTTATTTTTATGTTTATAAAATGTTTTTTTAATAGTGATAAGTTCACTTATGATAATGAAACTGCTGATCTAAAATGATGAGTGGTGAACACTATATTATTAAAAAAATTTTAAAAAACTTTTTTCTTGGGAAGCCAAACACATAGATTAACTTACATGAAAAAAGCCTCTTGTTCTAGTATTCTTTGCTAGAAAATTTATACATATATTATCTCTACAATTGATACACTTAATGTAAAATTTTCATAAAAACATCTTAACATTTATTTTTGAATTATATACTAAGTAAAAATCCTACAAAAAAAATATTTATAGATGAGAATTCAAACAAAGAGAAACCAAGCTTTTTTTTCAATATTACCAACAAATAATTAATGTTAATTTATAATTATTTCCTATCAAAATTTCTCTGTTATCTTCTAAATATTTTTTCGTTTGATTTATTGATTTTTCTTCAATTTTGAGATTGTTCCTTTGAACTTAATAGTTTAAATTTCTTAAAAAAATTATTATAAATATAATCGATTATACAAATTTATCATTTATAACATTTTTTCTTACTATAAAATATGACGAGTGCGATTTTTTTTTCTTTCTCATTACCTTTATCAAGACCAATATTTTTAAAACTTTTAATTAAAGTTGTATCAAAAGATTTTCGAAATATTTGCAGTATTCTTCGATCCATCATCATTTTTCTATAAATCTGCTGTTTGAAATTTTGTTTATCTGAATCATACAAGTTTTGTATCATGCAGTCAGCTCACCATCAAATACACACATTTTGTTACTAGATTCAGCATGAATTTAAAATTAAAATTTATTAAAAATATGTATCGTTTTTTAATCTATACGCAAGTCTTTGGAATTTCTTTTCGCTGCTTTGTATTTCAATAAGTGTTAAAAAATAGACCAATAGCCCAGAAATTTATTTAGTTTTCTGATATATGTTTCTAACAAATCACACATACACACATGCATGTGATATGCCTATGAATCTATAAATGTATATGTGCGGCTAGAAATAATATCATATGGGTTGTGTGAGTTTGGTTATATAGTGTAGCTATAGGGTTATGGGCATGGTTTGTTTTGGAGTGACGAACCTTTGTTTTATTTCTTATGATTGTTTTCAAATTCAGAAAATATGACAAAATAGCGACTTTTAACCCATATAAGATAGACGACAAAAAAAAAACCCATATAAGATAACATTTAAAAATCACAAATCGTATGTTTTTGCATGTGTTTCGCATATACCATAGAAAACATATTTCTAGAAAAATCCAAGATTGGGTCAAACATTACTTGGCTTGCGGTCTTTTTTGTGCTGCTTTGTCCCTAAAACTGAATTATAAAGAAAATTTAATGTCAAAACTATATGGTTGGAAAAAAACACATATGTAAACTGATGCCAAAGAAAAACAAAAAATATATATATACAAACAAAGCCGTGCCCGTGATTATAGAGGCCATAAACAATTCTTTTTTTTTAAATGTCTTACAAAAGAAATTTCTTAAAAACTACTGGTCTACTAACATAATTTTTTTCTATCTCATTTAATCATGTATCAAAATTGCATTTACCTTTTATTTAATTGTTAGCTTTGAAAAAAACGTTATAGGCTTTTACATAAAAATAAAATACATTTTGATGTTTTTCTTTAATACAAATGGCATTAAAATGCAGCTAAAAACAATAGAAATAGTTTTTTTAATATAAAACTGAACATAAGCACTAATGAATAGAAATTAAAGGAAAATTTTATAGACGTAGGCGAATGTTTCAAAAATATTAAATAGTCTAATACAAACAATTTACAAACGTGTATCGGTGTATGTAGTCACATCTAACCTGATTGAATTAACTGCATGCAACACCTTTTTTTTTTTTTTTGACCAAACTGCATGCAAACTTGTTTTTGAAATTCCTTCCAAAACAATTTTAAAATAAAATTTATTTTTCTAAATAACTTTAAGATCGAAAAGTTACTAAACTGTTACATGCAATTTATGCTTAAATTGATTACACAAACAAATTTTGCAATTATGGTGAAACTTGCATATAAAGGTATACACCGATATATATATACGAAGCTTTATAACGATAACGATTAGGGCACTATAATAATTTATATAGCTACGACTTAAAATTCTCTTTGATTCATAGGTTTTTAATTGAGTTGGCAGAACAAAATATATTCTTGGCAGAATTTCGATGGGGTTCCTATCGTGCTCAATGCACGCGTGTGGCTTTTTAATCATTGTAAATTCATTATTGTCAACAAACACTGTTTAGTTTAATCAGTTAAATAGACAAAAACCTGGGATTTAATTGTTTATATCAAGCTTTTCATTTTAGAATACCTTAGCCTGTATACATTGTTAGCATTTTTTTAACAATTAGATTCTAGTATTTGTAAGAATTGCACATGTGTTGTTCAACTGGTTAGGAGAGAAGCCTTAAAAAAATGGTCATTATAATGTGAAAAGAAACAAATAAAGCAAAAGATATGATTGTAAGAAGAAATTTCCATTCTGATGTATTAAAATGGTTTGGTTTATATTTATCATGATTCTTATTTTTATTTGCTTATTACATTTTGATAACGACAAAATAGACATTTAATCTATGATTAAAGCAAACTTTGGGGGAAATTCCATATCTTTTTATGGGTGCCCTAATTTCTTATTGCTTCTTGGAAAGTTCACACTTGACAAGCACGATAAATCTTGCACGTTGGAGTAAATTTGTTTTATTTACTGATTTTTCTATAGAAAATTCACTAAGCTAAGCTTTAATTCTCTATCTCTATGCTAACATGTATGTTATTTATATGAATGTGAATAAAAGGGGTTGCAAAGAAATTTCAGTAATAGACGAGGGGAAATTGTCGTAAAAATAGTTAAATTGGATTAGAAATTAGCCAAACGATTTATACAATAACTTTTACTCATTTGCATCGAATTCAACTGAAGATATGATATGTTGAACGCCTAAATTCATTTAAACTACGATAAAATATTTTTCATGACTTCACATCTTAGAAGAAAAACCTTTACATGTTCTATTGACAAAAAAATACTATAAAACTCCTTTTCTCAGTGGTCAGTAGGAGGGAGTAATTGAAATGTTTAATGCATGTTAACAGTAAGTTTTAGTGTGAACAGAGATTAAAAAGAAGAGGTAAAAAAAGTAAATGTAAAGAGTAAAAAATATTTAAAAGATGTCAGAGTTGGCCTAAAACGGTGTATAATCTGCAAATCTGCCACTTATAGCTTTTGTGTCACTCTCCTTTAGCTTTTGCTTTTTGAAGATTAACAAATAAAAGGTAAATATTGTGTTTATTACCACAAAACTTTTTTCTTTTAATAATCGAAATTCGTAAAACTCTCTACCTATATCAGCGGGTAGTTTTCAAAAGTCAGAACTGATTCTTTCTAGTTTATTCGTCACGAACATTTGATTTTAATTCTTGATTTTATTATGAAGAAAAGAAGATTTGGTGAATTTTTCTTGCTTAAGTCGGCAACTGTATTGATATTGTAAAAACATACATAGACCGTAGTCTGGAATCATACTATCGTTTATTTATTTTTGTGTGAATTTGAAAAGCAAAGAGATGAGAGAAACCCAGAAAAAAATTAAAATAAATTGAAATAAAACTAACACAAGTTACTTTACAGAGGTTCTGTCTTTTTATCATCTCTGATCTTAGTCCTATTTTTGCTTTTTATTGTGAAAAGCACCCCAAAGTGCATTTCTGTTCCCAAAATTTTGAACAAGTTTTATTAAAAGACTGAATAATTCATCAAAACATTATTTAAAGTGAAAATGGAATTAAAAATGCTCAAAAATTGGAAATTATAAATTGTTTATCAAATGGTGAGAATAAATTCAGGCTTTGTCGTATAGTTGTCTTTGATCAACACTCTTGCATTCGAACATGGGATATTAAAGAAACCATATGATGTTTACTTTTTGAAAATTTAACAGAATCTTAATATTCTCCTCACTTAAGATGCAATCAGTATATATGTACTGTAAATACGATTAATTGTCTTTTTTTACGTAAATATATGTTTAACGCCATGATTAGTCAAACGTTTCAGCCAACCATATAATCGTTAAGGATGTCTTATTTTGGATAGGATCTCTATTTTAGACACTCCGACAAAATAGAGATCATGTCATCATGTCAAGGAAATAATTAAAGCCAAAGGATTACATGAACAGAGATTTTGGGTATTAGTGATGGAGAATTGCTCATTTATTGGGTCATGTGTGGAGGTGCACTATAGTGAAGAGGATTTGATGCATCATTTTCACTAAAGGTGTTCAAAAAGAATTATCAGTCTCGCATCTGCATAGAAATTATTGTTATAAAAAGAATAAACCAAGATAAAAAGGAGATATTATAATGCATGATTTTTCTTATTTTATTGGAGATGAGAAAAGGTGTGATTGTCTTGTTGTAGGGACCAACTTTGAGGTGTTCCAAAGAGACCTTTACTTGCTTTTCCATTTTTCTCAAATCGAAGTTATCTAGATCAAACCATAACAAAAAAACAAAGGAACCATGGTTATGTGGATGGGATGTGAACTGATCAGTTCACAAGTTTGCGAACTGGACAAATAATCCTTTTTTTTCAGTATATATATATTTTTTACCAAAATTAAAGAATGGCAAACAAAACAACAATGATATCCGGAGACGGATTAATCCGTACCGCCCACTGCGATTATTTAAAGTCATAACAACATGCTATCATAGCATTACTAATTTATACAATACTAGTGGTGATTGGCGCGGATGTGTGACTAATTTTTATTTCCAATTTGTTCTTCTTCTTCTTCTGTTTCCACACATATTGGCCCTGTTTGGTAGGGTGTTGTTGCCATCCAGTCTAGCGATCAAAAATTACACACCAAGATAGGAAAAAAATGATAGATGACAAACAAGGTGTTGCTGTGATCAGTTTTTCGAAGATTGCCGAAGTTATATGTGCTGCTGAAAAAAATAAGGACAATTAAACTATTGGCCCTGTTTATATCGTAACATTCTTTAATTATACGTGTATAATTATAATCAGAGTAAATAAAATATTATAATTAGTCAAAATAATATATATAAAAAACCACTTACATATCATGTTAAACTTCAATCATGTCATTTTTTTAGAATGTTATATCATATTTTTTTTAAGAGATTTAATATGGCAATGACACCTAAGTTTATTTTGTTGAAAAATCACTTTGCAAAAAATGTATAGGGGATTTTAATTTCTTTATTACAATAAGGTGTTATTGGTTATTTTTGTATTCAAAGTATAAGTTCTAATAGTATTTGTAATCTAGTGTTAATTTTTTTGTATTTTCAATCTTATCATTGAAAGAGTATAGAATCTATTGTTACTTAATCAAATATATGATTAGTAATATGTAGTATTAGATTTGAATTATAAAAGATATTAGAGTTTGATATAATTTGCAGTAAAAATTTAATTGAAAAATAAAACGTGAATAGTAAACTATACTATAAAAATATATTAACTCAATCTCTAATACATGAAATTTTTGTTAATGTTGGCTTTGATTGGTGACATGAACTACCATTGATTTAATTTGAATAATAATATAACTCAAAAATATTACCAATCATGAATTAATTTTAAGTTTTTGAGTTTGTGTTTGAGTTACAATGTATTATGATTGAGTTAGGTTTTTGAGTTATATCTTTTGTAAAATTGATAATCAAAACTTAAATCAACATCAACAAATCTCATGTATTAGAAGTTGAGTTAGTATTTTATATATTATAATGTACTGTTTATGTTTTTTTTTCAATTAATTAATAAAACATTTTTATAAATTTTATACCACATAATATTTATTATAAGTTACATTAAATTATAACATTTATTATAACTCAAGTCAAACAATATATGTCACATCATAGTTGTCGATTTAAACTTTGAATTACCAATTTTACGAAATATATAACTTAAAATTCTAATTCAATCATAATACATTGTAATTCAAAGATAAACTTAAAAACTTAAAATTAATTCATAATTGGTAACATTTTTGAGTTATATTCCTAACTCAAACTAAATCAATGGTAACTCATATTACCAATCAAATTTGTATCATTCATATTTGATAGATACTGATAATTAATTTAATTGTTTTAAAAAATTGAATTGACCTTCAGATTTTTCCACCATTTAAAAAATAAAAATTTGCATTCACTCTAATTATTAAGAAAATTCACATACACTCTAATATCATTTAATATTTTTAATTTAATTTATTTTCTTTTAAGAGTTTGAATACAATAAATATCCATTATAAAAATCAAATTATATCATGTTGACTTTATAATCACTTTAACACTCATTTCAAATATTTTAATAATTCATATATTAAGTCTTTGTGTCCGTAGTTATTTGTTATGGTAGGGTTTTATTTTTTTGCATATGCTTATCATCATTTTTTGTTTCATATATTCGCTATGACTTAAGTTTTAAATCTTTTTTCCTGTTTGCATATTTTTTAAAGTGTCGTATCTATTACAGTTTTTGGTGGGCTTATTTGTTCCAAATTAATAAACTCATACCCATCTCTTTCTTTTTTGGGTTTTTTCCTGTGTGGGCTTTTATGTGTTGGTAAAAGTAGCCACAGCTTTAATTATACGAATTGGAGGAGAATGTTTGAGGAGAGTCGGAGTAGGCTTATGAGGGGTTTGTCAACTGAACAAATCGGGCTGGATTGAAAATTAAAAGAATGAAGAAGCTGGTGACGTGGATGTTGATCGTGCAGGTGAGATGTTTTCACCAAAAGTGTCATTTCTCGGATTACTCATTGACGGCAGTTTAAGACATTCTCTCTGAGACTGAAGCTATAAAATCTCTGTATAATACCTCCCAACCTTCTGCCATGTGAATCCATAAAAATGTGTACAATTATTTGACTGTTCTCTTTCTCATTTTCGAGGCGCATAGTTTTGTTAAGGACTTGGTGTCCTCGGACAAGAACAAGATTTGCAACTTTCTTCTTCATCTATAGATTACGTTGTCCAAAGCCTTACTGTCTTTTTCATTGACGTTTTCTTTGACAACCAAGTAATGTGAGCAAGCTAACATTTTCATGAACGGAAGAAAAATTAAAACGTAGCTTCACCTGCACAAAGAAAATGTCTTAGATTTTCATAATTTTTATGTGAATTTGATTAGCAATGTTCTAAATTCTTTTCTTACGGTATCATTCATACCCTAGTTTATTTGCTTACAACGAACGTTCATTGGTTGTGGTTGAAAAAAAGATGAAACATAGAATCAAGGGAATATGTAATTTGATCCAGAGTGTTTAAATTTGATATCATGATCTCAGACATAAATAAATTAATAGTAAATGAAAAGTAGGTTTTGGAAAACCGTCATTTAAAGTCTTACCCTCAAGTGTCAGTGCTTTCAACTTTTCCATGAAAACTCTTTGATATTGTGGTTTCAGAGGAAGAGAGAACACAATTTTGACATAAGAAATAGAGTAGGGTTAGAGATGGTTTAATACCATTCAATATTTTTTTTAATTTATTTCCTTGATCTTAACAAAATACTGAAATGAATATGAAAGTAAATATAATTAAACACAAACATATACACAGTTATGAAATAAACTTAAGAATCATATTTGCAGAGAAGCAGAATATCAAACCTACTCTCTGTATTCATGGATGTAGAGTGGTAAAAATCATAAGTAGATTTAGTCATTTAGAGACATTTAGAAAACCTAATGAATACTAGACTAAGAGCCTGAAGAGAGATGTGAATGATAGTGATACCATAGGCAAGAAGACGAAACAAAGAGAAAGAGGAATTTAGCAGTATTGATTCAACGGAAATTAGTCGCACAGACACATCACCGTAAGATAAATAGCTTGCATCTTATTTACTCTTCAGTTTTTTTTTAATGCCTAATATAGTAACCGAATACAAAAGGATTAAAATGTTTATATCGCTTCAATATGTGGCGAAATACTTGTAAGATTTTGAGATGAAAAAGAACATTTATGAAAAATAGAAAGTTGTTGTAAAGGAAAAAGAATAATAGAGAATTGTGTGTTTAGAAAGGTGTCTTTTATATATAAATATAAATGGTAAGGTAATAAAGAATTAACCTAATGAGCCAATATAATGAGACATTACATGAACATTTATATATTATATAACATTCCCTCTTAGATATCTATTATGAAAAATGGTTTGTAATGCGCTTAAGATGCTGCCTCATTTTAAACCTTATTAAGAAAACCCAATGTGAAAAATCATAGTTAAGGAAAAAAGAATGCAACACATATTAGTCTCCCTCACGCATTACTCCCCCTCATAAAGATATTACTCAAGATCTATGAGATGATGCAATCCAATGTGATGAGTCCTTGAAAATAACGCCTTGGTGAATATGTCCATCTACTCTTTACTTGAATGAATTTGTAGAAATTGCATTGCCATTCTTTAGTTGTGCATCAGTCTTATTTACTTTAATTCTCTGATATCATTAATATATATTTAAGACTATGGAGATGTGATAGACTTTCATTCTTTGTATTATGACATTCTCTTTTTGAGTATATCTTTTATGTGTTCTTTACTGTCTCGTTAAAACCTTAACATGGAAAAACCCGGTGAGACAAAAACCATGAAAAAGAAAAAGAGTACAATCACACACATCATTATATATCTCCCCCTAAAAGCATCATCTTCGGAAAATGCATTTCAATCATATATCTCATCTTTGAGAATTTGAGCATAACTTTCGTGAATACTCATATAATATCTAGGGTCATTGGACTTCTGATCCTTAACACTCTTTTGACATAGACGATAATTTCTTGGTCTATTTGGACTTCGGACCAAATCTCTTTACATATCGTGTTCAAAATTTTATTGTACATACGAGTTATTCATACTCTCTTATAAAAGTTACAATTATGACTTTTTTTCTAGTCATACAAAATCTTTCAATCATGAAAGATCAGTAACTTCTTCAAATAACATTTCAAATATGTACTATAAAACAACATATGTGAACATTCTCTATATAAAATCCTGAAAGGATCTTTCTTCCAAAACTTGACTTTCAATAACTCAGACAAGAGTTTTGACTATGTTCAAATCCATGATCACATATTACTTTCATCAAATATCTATGATAACTCTTCAAGAATTTCAATGATGATTAAGGATTCTATCCATGATCCTTTGATAAATACACATGAATATATTGACTCATTTTATGATATCCACTTTTTGATTATATTCCATAAATTTATTTCAATCAGATTAAGTACATTAAGTTCCCGGGAACATATATTCAATATAATCAGTTATTCTGGGATTGTATCCTTCAAGGATATATAATAGAGTTTCATATAAATATCATTACTCAGTGGGTTATATAAGTCAAGTCTTTTTATTATTGCCAGATTATTAAGGAACTTGAAAGTAGTTGCATCCACCACATGAGACTATGTCTCTTCATAACCAATTTCATATTCATACTACTTTAGCACAAATGCTCATTCAGATCCCACTGGTTTATCATCTTTAGTCGTATAGACTAATTTTCCAAATACTTATCTCTTTCATAGAGATTATTATTCTTGTGTCTATTGCTTCTTTCCAATTTGGCCAATCATTTCTTTGTGTACACTTTTCAATAGACTTTCTTTAATGATCCTCTTTCTCATATATCATATCAACTATTACATTGCATGCAAACATATTATCGACGTCGATTTGCTTTTGTGGTTCCACTTTATTCCACACATGACATAACTTATTGAGATTTTTTTCTTGTCTCAAGCCTGAGTTTCTTTCTCTGTCGCAGGCCTGAGTTTCTTTTTTTTTGTCATGTTTAATGTCTCTTCTTATAGATCATTCATTAAACTTTTCTTATCTCGGTTTGACCATTTCTAATTTCTATTCCTTTTCTTTTCTGAGAACTTGGAACCAATACTCATTCGCAGTTTGATATTGTCCTTGTGGGACATCAATTCTTATTGGAGCATTTACAGCTGGTATATGTGATATTGTCACTTTATTTGAATAAGTAAATATGTCTGGCAACTGATTTACTAAATTTTATAATTATCTTTTGGACTTTTAATTCTCATTATTTAGTCCGAGGATCAATGATATTCCAACTCATTTTCTTTTTCAACTGTTTATTTTTTTCCCCCTTATGTTGGAAAGACTGATTCATTCAAATTTCAGTATACAAATCAAGCTTTACTTAGATCCTCTACGGATGGCTCTAGATTATTCGGTATCAATGTAGATTTATATCCAACATATATTCCCATCATCTTTTAAGGATTCATCTTAAAACTCTGTGGTGGAGTAACTGAAATGTATATTATACATCCAAAATTCTTATACGGGAAATATTTGGTTTCTGACCCAAAATGGGAGAACTATTTATTCCTCTTTGGCTTGATGCAAATCAATGCTGCTGCATTTTGTATTTTAACGAGTACTTTAAATGTTCAACACTTACAGGAAAAATCTCATAAATCCTTCAGAATTATTAAGATGCATGATGGGTGATCAGTCCATCAACATCTCCTTATACCCATTGCAGGAAATTAATAGGTTTCAAATATTTTTTGGCTGGTGAAAACTTATTCGAAAGAATCTTCTTGTTCTTTACATATATTACTTTTTGCATCTTTATTGAACCGTAATGGTCTAACCGGTTTATGCCAAACAATGATATATTTCGTAAACTTCTGGTTTACCAAATTTTTTTTTATCTCCATTCTATTAAACTTTGTGTAGTACAAATCCAGTAGAGAATGCAAATAAGTTTCTCCAAGAAACTTCTACTGCCTTGAGAAATATTATACATTTGAAATGTATTTAGCATTTTCTTTACTTATTGTCTCCATATGATTTTTCTTAAAATCTCATGGAATTATCATAAAGGATTCATCAATTTTGTGAACAAAATCTTTTGGATGTTCACTTATATGAAATATGAGATTATTTAATTCTCCGCCTCGAGATGATAACTCTGCAAGTTTTATCAATTTCGCATTGAATCCGATTTCCTCTCCTACTAAGGACATGTACGCCATCTTAAATCCTTTTGAGACTTGGGAAAATAAATGCATAAAGTATTGCAATTGCATTCTCATAGAACAATGCTCTTCTAGAGCATTCATATATATGTTCTTCTTGGGCATTCAATAAGTTTTTTATTAACTTGGATTGTACTTACACAGTTCTTTCATCTTTAGCTTAAATGATAGAAATACTTCTTATCTTTATTACCATATTTATTTTCTCACTTCTGGTAATAATTTGAGTTCTTACAAGAATCTCATTGGTCTCAAATTTGACATTAACCATATTCATATCCACATTCATATTTGGAACCACTTCTATACATTTTCTCAACCAATGTTATTGATGTGGTCCTTTTATTTCTTAGCATATAATATCACACTTGTTTTAGGAAATAGAACATAATCAACAAAACACGGTTTATAACTTTCATCAGCTCATTATTTTGCTCAGTCTCAATGAGACAATATATAAAGTACATAATACTTTTTATAATACTATTAATGTGTCTATATAACAACATTATTTATGTGGAAGATAGAGTATGTCTTTTCTAACATCTCTGGATCATTGACTTTCTTTCCATAAAATTTCAACTTGTAATCTCCCATATATATCTCTAAAAATTATTTAGAGAGTTGAAGTCTTGTGATCCTTAGATTCAAAGAATCATAATGAGCTTTTGGTAATGTCACATTCTAGTGATCATTCATATTTTCAGATTGTTCAAACTTGTGGAAGTTTTGGTTAAGTATTTGAATTTGAGACTCTCATAAAAATAGAAGTAATAAAATATAATAATGAATGCATACCATATAATATTATATAAATTAACATTCTTATTATAATAACTTTATATTCACAAGCTTTTTAATCAATTCTCCAAATAAAAATTAAATCACATGTGCCAATTTTCTTTCAAACTATTGTATCTTATCAAATTTCAATTAACTATGTATTGATATAAAGTATAACAAATAAAAATACTTATCTCGACAACGGTATTTGGAGTGGAGATTGGAAATGGTGTTGGAAAACAGAAACTTCTAAAATTTTTCTTTATATAAAGAATATATATAATCCTGATTTGTTCAAAAAGTTTGCTCATGAAAACATGGTTATTATGTTAGTAGACATGGCTATAAATCTACAATATTAAATTAATATCATACTAATCATTAACAATTTACCAGTAGAACTCCTTTTAAAGTTTAAATATGGAAAAGTAAAATATAACTCATAAATATGTTCTGATAAACAGTTTAAGTAATAAATATTTAATTATCAATATGCAAACCAAATTCTACATAAATCAATTGTTATAAATCATTAAAATAAATCTTTAACAAACCAATTATTTTTAAACTATACTAAATCGATTTAAATTAATTTAACTGACCAATCAGTTAAATCACAGAACAAGGAAGATATCAAATTATAGTATATTCATGCATGTTAACTTGTTACGTGCATATCTATGAGAATAAATAGTAAATTAGTAAAGGAGGCAACATGCGACAGGCAATAGTATCACTGTAACTCATAATAAATAAATTAAAGATAGTGTTACTTATCTCAAGTGTTTAGAGACAGAGTAATGGAGAGATCGGAATGATACGATCCAGAAGACGGAGAGATTGAAATCGCCATCAGTTAGGGTTTCATTAGTTTTTTTTTTCTTTTCCTTGACGGCTAGAGTTTTGTGTTTTACCTTAGTATCTTTGGTTTCAAAGCTTTTTTCTTCAAGCTTCTTCTAATTCCACAAGTTGAATCATCATCTCACATAACTTAAAAACTATTTTATCAAAATGACATCTCCAAGCACAAGCAACAATCATCGAAGCATACCTAATATCAAAATGCAAAACCCTAAAAATCTCAAGCAAATCCACGGCCAGTTCCTCACAACCGGTCTCTCTCACCACACGTTTCCTCTTATCAAACTCCTTCTTTTATCCTCCACCGTCCCTTTACCTTACGCACTCTTTATCGTCCACCGCGTCTCCAACCCTTCCGCTTTCCGCTACAACACGCTCATCTCCTCCATTGTCTCAACCCACCAATCGATTCAAACCCATCTCATTGTTGCTCTCTACACTAAGATTCCGAGACCCAATGAGTTCACTTATCCTTCTCTCTTCAAAGCCTTTAGCTTTCACCCTTGGTTGCATCGCCATGGCAGAGCTCTTCATCATGCTTGAAACTTCTGGAACCGGTTAATCATGACCGGTTAGTGCAAGCTGCTTTGGTTGGGGTTTACACCAATTATGGGAAACTGAGAGCAGATAAGTCTCTGTTTGATCGTGTTACAAAACCTGATTTAGCTACTTAGAACACCTTTCTCACTGCGTACTACGCTAATTCAGACTACGGAGAAAGTGAGAGTGATCTCTTTTTGAGGTTGTTCGTGGATATGCAAAGGAGTTCGATTGTGAGACCTAACGAGGTTTCTCTTGTAGCTTTGATCTAAGTCTTGTTCGTATTGGATGAACTCAGTTTGGTTCTAGAGGTATATGATCCAATAGGTATTTAAAAAATTTTGGTACGGTTTCGATTCAATTTCTCTCGGTTCTGGATCGGTTATGATATAGAGGGTGAGAAACCATAAAATATTCAAAAAAATTTGGATTCTTAAATGATTTTGGGTATTAGTACCGGAAATAGTAAAATTTTATCTGAAATATCAAATTTCAACTCGAAATATTAAATTTTTTTTTTATAAATTCGGGTATTTATACATGAAATAACATTAAATATACCTGAATCATTAACGGACAAATATATACAATTTCAGGTAATCAATTCCTTATTTATTTCTAGATAAAAACCGGAACCAATCCATGAATCCTTAATTCAAAATCTAATGAGTACTTTTGGTAAGATATAGAACTGAAGGAAACCGATTATTTTGGATTGACTCAGTTTAGATATTCGGTTCCGATAATATGCCCAAGACTACAGGTTCATGTTTATCTAGAAGAACAACCTGTCTAATAACCAGTTTGTCGAAACTTCTCTTTTCGTTCTCTATCTTTAAGTTATGCATGCCGAGTATTCAACCAAATGTGTAAGACAGATACTTCGTGTTACAATGCCATGATTTGTGGTTTAGCGGTTTACGGGTTGGTCAAGAAGCTATTGGGTTTTAAGAACTTGATTTCCCAAGGATTGATCCCATTCCCTGATGACGCGATTTTTGTAGTCACGATATTCACGCACCCGGGTCTAGTCGACCAAAGTTTCCAAATTTTCAACTCAATGAAAACTGTTTAAGGTTAGGCACTACGGATGTTTAGTTGATCTACTGGGAAGATCATGGTGTGATCAAGAAGAAGCCGATGAAGCCAAATGCGATGTTGTGGAGATCTTTTCTTTGGTCAGCTCAAATCCATAATGACTTGGAGAGGGGTGAAATTGCACTAAAGAATTTATTGGGGTTAGAAATTGAAAACAGCGGAACTTATGTTTTCTTATCGAATATTTATGCCGGAGTTAACCGATGGGATGAAAGATCCGAGAACTAATGAAAGACCACCGTGTTAATAAATCTCCACGGATTAGTAGTATTAATTAATTCAATTATTACCACAATATCATTTGAGTTTGGTTTGTTTTGCCTATTAGTACGGACTTCAAATTGAATTGCAACTTGTTTGTTAGAAAACAAAATGTTGATCCCACGACAACTCGATACGTGTAACCCAAAACTATTACAAAAATATCGGATTTCATTAAAAGTTATTTTCAATGTCTTTCAACAGATCTTGTCTTTACGCAGAATATATAAATCAAAAACAGTTGTTATATGTTTGTCCTTTACATGAACTAATCAAACACTAGTAATAATTTTGCTGGTGGGGGCGAATGGTATTAGGTGCTAATTGACACATCAAGTAGAACGTTATTTAGACCAATGTCCATTCATTATCCACTAATTAATATTTTAAACATTTTTTTGATGTATTAATAATATCATGCATCCACTAACTATCTCTTAATTACAAGATTTTTTTTGACTAATCAATGTGCTAATAAGAGACGTAGAAACACGTAAACTCCATCAATGGCTTCTTCAGCAGCCACCATCGTCTTCTCCGACTCTCCTTTTCGATCATCACCAGTCAACAACAGCCATCGCGTTTCTCACCATGTCCCAAGATCCGCCTTCGCCGTCTCTCTCCGTCGACGGGGAGCCTTTTCCCGCCGTGGACTCGCCGTCAAGTCGGCTCTTATCGAGCCAGACGGAGGGAAGCTCATTGACCTCGTGGTCCACGAGTCGAAACGGCGCGTGATGAAACGCGAGGCGGAGACGGTTCCCGTAAGGATCAGGCTGAGTCGTGTGGATCTTGAGTGGGTGCACGTGCTCAGCGAAGGCTGGGCAAGCCCGCTCCGAGGTTTCATGAGACAGTCCGAGTTCCTCCAAACACTTCATTTCAACTCGATCCGACTTGAAGACGGCTCCGTCGTCAACATGTCGGTTCCGATCGTTCTTGCGATCGATGACGAGCAGAAGAGTCGCATCGGC
The DNA here is from genome assembly GCA_900406495.1 of Sisymbrium altissimum. Lineage (NCBI taxonomy): Eukaryota > Viridiplantae > Streptophyta > Magnoliopsida > Brassicales > Brassicaceae > Sisymbrium > Sisymbrium altissimum. The sequence goes on from OVBI01000902.1 coordinate 39,781, forward strand.
GACTCTGACCGCGTCACACTCGTTGACTCTTTTGGTAAACCGATCGCCATTCTCAGCGAGTAAGTTCTCTTGTTTTCAACTTTGTAATCAGAAGCTATCGAACATGTTTCTTGAAATCATCAAGAAACTCATTCTTGATTATGATTCTTGATTTTGGATTGGAGGGAAATCTTACTAGATTAGATTTTTGATGTAATTTCTTTGAGACAGCATCGAGATTTACAAGCATCCAAAAGAAGAACGTATAGCAAGAACCTGGGGAACAACAGCTCCAGGTCTTCCTTACGCAGAAGAAACAATCACCAAATCAGGAAACTGGTTGATCGGAGGTGATTTACAAGTCCTGGAGCCGATCAAGTACGACGATGGTCTTGACCGGTTCCGTCTATCTCCGTCTCAGCTCCGTGAGGAGTTCATAAAGCGTGATGCGGATGCTGTTTTCGCGTTCCAGCTTAGGAACCCGGTTCATAACGGTCACGCACTTCTCATGACCGATACTCGAAGACGACTTCTTGAGATGGGTTACAAGAACCCTGTCCTGTTGCTGAATCCACTTGGAGGATTCACTAAAGCTGATGATGTACCTCTCAGCTGGCGTATGAGGCAACACGAGAAGGTATATTTAAAACCCTTACATTCGTTTCCTTCTCGTCCAAGAAACTCTGTTTATCATTACAGATAGCTCAAGGATAGTGCTTTTATGAAAACCATTTAGATACAAAGTGTTTATCTTCCATTATTTTGATAAGTTTTAGATTATGATGGATTGATATGGGATTATAGACTTGTTTTTTTATCGCTATTCGGTTGTAAATTGAGTGGAATTGTTATATTTCTGTTTCTTGCTTTGATCATTTAGGTGTTGGAAGATGGTGTTTTGGATCCAGAGACCACCGTAGTCTCTATCTTCCCATCTCCTATGCACTATGCTGGTCCAACCGAGGTTCAATGGCACGCCAAAGCTAGGATCAATGCGGGAGCCAATTTCTATATTGTTGGCCGCGATCCAGCCGGTATGGGCCACCCAACAGAGAAGAGGGATCTATATGATGCGGATCACGGGAAGAAAGTACTCAGCATGGCTCCAGGACTCGAACGGCTAAACATTCTTCCCTTTAAGGTTTTAGCTTATAATCAATAGTTGCTACTTCCTCCAATTTCTTGAAGGTTTAAAGTCTAATGGATTTCGGTTTTTGTTTGCATAGGTTGCTGCTTATGATACAACTCAGGGGAAAATGGCTTTCTTTGATCCTGCCAGGTCTCAAGACTTCCTCTTCATATCAGGAACCAAGGTAAAATCTGATTCTACGTTCAATTTCCATGTCCAAGATTCATACTTTGTGACTGAAAAGACATACATGGATGGTGCTTGTTGACAAAAAAAAAACATGGATGGTGCTTTTGTTGTAGATGCGTGGCTTGGCGAAGAAGAAAGAGAACCCACCAGACGGTTTCATGTGTCCCTCTGGTTGGAAAGTGTTGGTTGATTACTATGACAGTATCAACGCAGAGGCTGGAAATGGAAGGGTGTCAGAAGCTGTCGTTTCTGCTTGAATGCAGAGATCCCTTGTTCCACAAGTTTCACAGTTCATGTTGGATAGGTACCACTTTACACACAGAAGCTCTGTTTGTGTACAGAAGAAAGCTTCCCAATAAAACCAATGTGTGTTTGTATAAAAGATCTGTGTGTTCTTTGCCTCTCTGGTGTCGTCATCGACTCGCATCGATTTGTACCATATTTGCGTATTGTTGTTTAAATGAAAAAAACGTTTGTGATTGCGCTTTAACTGTTATCTTCTCAAAACATAACTGTAAACTAAAGAAAGACTAATTTAGACAAGACTGCAGAAGCATAGAAGAGGTTTACTTTTATGTATGTTTGCTACATGATGGTGGGCCCCATAGGCGGTGGCGGGTCTATCCCCGGCGGTGGAATCTCTGGTGGGACGATATCCGGTGGACGAGGTGGTTCCCAGTTTGGAGGCACCACATCAGGAGGTCTTTCCGGCGCGGGAGGATTTGGGGTCTCTGGCATCGGTGGGACCGGAAACTCAGGGCCAGGATTTTGCGGCGGTCCAAGCGGTGGTGGGTCACTTGGAATGGTTGCAACTTCCGGTGGAGTTTCCGACGGGTTTATCTCCGGTATGTTAGGAAGGTCCGGGACTTCTAACGGAGCCCACTCTGGTCCTCTACTCGGCCGTGAAGGTAACTCTTCCTCCGAAGGGGATCCACCGGGAAACTGAATTTCAGGTGGACCGGTTTGGCTAACGATATCGAACCGGGGAAGTGAGTACGTCAAGGAGACTAACCCTCTGACCGGTTTAACCGATTTAGATGCAGCGATTAACCGTGTGGACCATGGTTTATACTTGGATGAGCATAAGAAGAGAGAGCTTCTCATAAAATTTGCAGAGACCGAAGACATAACACAACTCTGCGAGACTTACGTTTTTCTCCATCTTCTTTAATCCTTTTACCAAGACACAATTTATGTGGCTTCAAGTACATTGGCACGTGGCGCCAAGAACCAAATACGTGTCATTGTGGATTGACACGTTATTGTAATATGCACATGACTAGTTTTTGGACTAACATATGGATAAAAAATTGCAATCAGATATATAATAGATAAGTCACATAAGTACATATTAAAAAGAAAGACCATAACAAATATTTTCTCCAAAAGAATAAATAAAAAGAACACTACGACGACGTAACGGGTGTGATCCTAGGAACTGCAACAGGGAACTCATGAATCTCATCGCTCCATGGGTTAGACTTCTCAGCAGGTTCAATTGTTCTCAAAGCTTTCCAAACCGCACTATTACACTTAAAACCCGATCCAAAAGCAATCTGCCAAGTCCTGTCTCCTTTCTTAATCCTCCCTTTAGCTTCACTATACGAAAGCTCATACCAAAGCGAGCTACTTGAAGTATTACCAAACCGGTTCAACGTCATCCTAGATGGCTCCATATGCCATTCGGATAAATCCAAATTCTTCTCTATCTCGTCAAGCACGGCTCTACCTCCAGCATGAATGCAGAAATGCTCGAAAGCTAACTTGAAATCAGGGATGTAAGGCTTTATTTTCTTGACTTTGAAGACTTTGCGTGCCACTAGGGTCGCGAAAAAGAGAAGTTGTTCGGACATTGGTAGGACGAGTGGTCCGAGAGTTGTGATGTTTGTCTTGAGTGCTTCTCCGGCTATTGCCATTAGGTTTTTAGAGAGGGAGACTCCGATTTTGCCTGTTTCTTCTGCGTTGTTGTCTTCTCGTTGGTAAACGCAGCCAAATGCGTTGTCGTCAGCTCCTTTGTGGGTACGGACGGTGTGGATGAGCTGATATTTAGAACGGCTGCGATCAGAGGAACGGTTCGAGAGAAGTACGGCCGCTCCACCCATTCGGAAGATGCAATTAGATAGAAGCATTGATCGGTCGTTGCCTAAGTACCAGTTTAGGGTTATGTTCTCTGTGCTCACCACTAGTGCGTACGAGTTTGGTTGGACCTGCATTATTGTCACGATTCGATGAGTACTCAGCACATGTATTATGTATATCATTAAGTAAAACAAGATTCTTGAATCTAAAAGAAAGACTATGACAAAGGCTTTTAAAAGCTATGCTGTGATAGTACTACATAGAATGTGTTAGTGTTTGTTGTTGCCACATGTGTATACACCTAACATTGTTGTCACTCATTTAAGAACTTTCATTCAATTTGCCAACCAGCATTCAAGATTTAAGAAACTTGCAAGCATGTGCGACCACGTTGGTTTCTCAACTGTGTATATATGTATAAATTAAAAGAATAAAGATTAAACTTCTTTATTTTTATATAAAATCTTAGATCCACCACTTAAATATATGTTTACAACAAGTAATTGTAAATAATTACACATCCATCCTAATTACATGCACGTTGTGTAAATTAGTAGTTATGGTTTTTCCATTTTCACAACAACCACCTACTCAAAGACTAAAAGGCCTGTCACTGTCAGAATTTTCATAGACACGTGACTTTTTGACCTTTACGCTTTCATACAACTCATATTATAAAAAGTAACATCAATATATATTATTGTTTCGTCCAAAAAAAAATATTTTTGTTTTGTCAAACAAGTAGCATCAATATAAAAGTAGCAGAATAATAAATTGATTCGATTTATCGAATAAATTACTCACGCCTATAGCTTAAAAAATAAATTACTCACGCCTATAGCTTAAAAAAATAAATTACTCACGCCTATAGCTTATAGTTTTACATGTTTATAGCACGTAATAGTGACATGAAAGCGAATAAAAAAAGATGTATTAAAAGCTTATTAAGTGAGACATAGCCGGAAATAATTAAAACTTTATTGTTCCTATTAACTTTAAAAATTCATGAGCTGTCGTTAGCCTTTTCAAACATTTGAACGCTGAATAAGAAAGAGTCCTAGATTTTGTTTTTCCATGAATCACGTCGACTGATAACAACTTGTCAAAAGTGAACCGGAGTAAACCGAACCGAATAATTAAAACAGAATCTTAATTAGTATCAACCAACTTAAATAGTAGAATAATTACCTGGAGAAGCTGTTTAGCGAGATCAATGGAGATAAGTCCAGCACTACAGCCCATTCCACCGAGATTATAGCTCAAAATATTCCCTCTAAGCTTATACTTATTCACGATCATCGCAGAAAGTGACGGCGTCGGATTAAACAAACTACAATTCACCACGAGTATACCAATATCCTTCGGTTTAATACCGGTTTTCTCAAGAACAGCGTCGATAGCTCCGAACATAACCGTCTCTGCTTCTTTTCTTGCTTCTTCCATACAAGGGTTCGGAGGAACACGAAGAAGAGCTTCAGGGAAGTAAGTTTTCTGACCAAGACCGGATCTCTCGAGGATCTTTTGTTGGAAAGCGAGGTTATCTTCCGTGAAGATACCTACACGTTCAGACCGGTCCATGAATGTTTCTCGAGTGCAGATCAAAGAAGGGTCTGGTTTGTAACATGAGAAGTCGAGGAGGAAGACACGGCGAGGACGGGTGGTGAAGTAAGCGGTGGAGAGAGAGATTAAAAGTGCGGTGGCAAGTGTGGCGGAGAGGAAATGAAAACGGAGGTGGTTGTAGATGAGAGTTAGGTCATTGAGGGAGAAAGAGGAGAGGTTTGCGAGGGTTGCGGCGAGGAGAGGGAGGAGGAGGATGTAGAGAGCGTTGGAGATTAGGTAATGGTAACCGAGTTTGACGTATTTGAGACGAACGGATAAGAGGAAGTTCGGGAGGTTGTTCGGGTTTTGGTTTTGGTCGGTGTTTGTGACGTGGACCGGAACGGGACGGTGAGGTTGATCTTGGTTATGGGTCATGGTGAGTAAGAAGAAAGGTTTGAGCTTATGTGTGTGAGGATTCTTCCCTCTTGTGTTGTTGTGAAGGATGAATGAGAAGAGAATGGAGCAAATTTGTGGAGAAGAGAAGTGTCAAGTGTAAGTTTTTGTTGTGTGTGAGAGAAGAGAATGGCCTGAAAAGTTGGAGGAGTTTGAGAATTTAATGGGAAATTTTTGAGAGAGAGAGAGAGAGAGAGACGTGGCTAATAAATGTAGTTAGGGGAAATGGGAAATATTTAAGGACAAAAATAATGTTCTTATAGAATATACAAAAAGAATAATTCTAGCAAGTTGAAACAACTAAATGAATAATACTCTTTGTTTTTACAAATAAGGAAAAGGAATTTGTTTAGGATAGAACTAAGATGGTGTTATTTAGTATATTCGTTAATCATTCAAGTATTATTGTAGTTTAAAAAAATTGTGTGAAAAATTATTAATTTTGATTTGAATAATGAATAATTTGTATGTTCCAAATATTTATAATAAAGGTTTTTAGACTTTTAGCTGTGTAAAAATATAGGGAAATGCTTTTTGTTAAAAGCGGATATTCTTAGTTTTTATGTAGGCATGTGTGTAATTTTTACAAATTACAAGTGAAACAGAGGTCACAACTTGTAGTTTTTACAAATTACAAGTGAAACAGAGGTCACAACTTGTAGTTTTTACAAATTACAAGTGGAACATAAGTCATAAGTGTAACCCACAGCCTTTGTAACATATGGAAATGCATAATATTTCTTATATGCAGGATATGTAATTTTACATCAAAAGGAAACAAAAATAAAATTTGAAACTTTAATTGATATAAAATGGAATAAATAAAAGTTATGTAGGGAGGGAAGATGCAACTACCACAACGAAAGCTTTTAATGGTTTCGACAGTTAAGATTGACAACTAAGAGACGCCGATGACTTTTATCCCATTGGTGGCTAAGATTGGCCGCGTAGGAGGAAATGATTATTGTACCCTTCATTTGACCCATTATTTTCGAGATTACCCTCCTTTGCAAACAACTTGTAGACATTGAATGTGAGGGTCCACCTTTCATTTACGTATCATGGTATGATTTGTATCGTCCGTGTGAACTGCGTATTTGACTATTTGTGTAAACTATTCACAGAATTCATTAATCATATACGGATGGAAAATTAAGTGAACCGAAATAAAGTTTGTTGAACTAAGTATGAGGAAATGTGTGGGTCACTGCTCTTGATGTATATACTAAGTTTGTTCGTCAACGTCTCGATGTCTTTTCGTGTTTATCTTATAGTATGTGTTTATTTTAGTATATTGAAGAAATATTTTAGGCCATAAATAGACGAGTTTTTGTTATACAATTTTTTTTATTTTTTTTAGATTTAACATTGAGTATCCAGTTGTTGATTTTTCAAAACCAAACCTATAGACTATCAGCGACTATTCCTTTTCAAGTCCCTTTTCACAAGTCCACCATGAAAGATTAAAAGTCTAGGAGACCAAAAGACCAAGCAATTTAAATTGATTCAGTTCTTAGTTACAATTTAACTTAAATCAAAATACGCATCACATTAATATCTCAGCTGAGATTAATGGTATGGTTGCGAGATTAATCGATGAAGATGGGAGTTAGTTTCTCCCAAATCTCGTACTCGATTGCTTTGAGAACAATTTTGGCAAAACTTTTTAGCATATATTCGAATTTGATAATTTTTTATATTTGACTATATGCAGACAGCTCACAACCATTAATAGTATTTTCTCCACGAAAGTAACATTTTGTAGTTTTTGTTATACTTGTCAACATGAAATCTACCGTATATTACGATGATTCGTAGACCAGCTCCATGAAATAAGTAAACTGAATTAATTCGCTTTCGGTTGGTTAGTCGGATCGAATGTATCAGATTGGGATCAAATCAAAAGGGTACAATGGGGAGTAAAAGTCATTTATAAAGATAAATGGGCAAAATAAAGAAAGGTGGTGAAAGTTGGGGTGACAGCTTGAAATGTTAAGTGTTACTGGTCCTTAAGGAGAAGCACATGACATTGATGACATGAATAATGAATTATCAATACTTCAATAGGGACACACGGTCACACACGCTCTAATTTATTCCCCTTTTGACCTTTCTTACCCCCATTACGTCATCGCCTACCTCTTATGTTTTTTGTTTTTGGTCGTATTTTTGTTTATCTACATTTTCACAGTATTTTTAAAACTGACAAAGTTCGATATGTTGTAAAGAATCTAAAGATTGTCGGATAATTGGTACGGATCAACGAGTCAACGATTTTGATTTTTAATTCAAACACACACATATATAGCAAGTACACGTATTTTCTTCATCAGGAATTCTTTAGTTATTGTGAATGAAATGCTTCAATAACATTGAACCACATCAGAAACTAATCCAAACTTGATTTTCTTGACCGAACGAATCAAGTCAAACTAAACACATTGAATATAACATATACTAGTAAAAAAACCAACTTGAACTTCACCAAAAGGACTAATCCAAACTTGACTAAGAGAAAGGTTTTAACTTTTATAAATAAAGATATAATGTTTACGAGGTATTTGACTTTACTATTTTCACTAGTATGATCTTATAAAAGAAAATCTAATTGACTTTGTGATACTACACATAGATCATTCGTTATGTTTTTATACCATTTCTAATAGTTTATTCTAAATTTAGAGTTCTTTAAAAATAAAAAAGAATTTTATTCCAATAATCAACTTTATTTTAATTAACTATTATTTTTTTATAAAAAATATATTTTTAAAAGTATATTAATTTTCTCAATTCATGTTACTTTTGAGAAAAAAACTAGATAATTTTTTTATTTTATTAAAATTAAATATATTAAATTGAAAGAAATTTCATTACATTAAATAAACTGAATATCAAATACATTTTTTCAGAATAGACATTAGTGTACCTTCTCACAAATGATCAACTAAAACATTTTGAAATGAAAAATAAGATTTTTTATCTTTAATTTTTATATATAATCTTCTGAAATATAAAGCTAATTATTAGTATTATTATTATTTTAAGTATACAACTAAAATATATTATTTTTGTTTGAATATAAAATAAAAATATATTAAAATTAAATGATTATTTTATAAATAAAAAATGTAAGTTGAAAAAAAATCTATAAAAATTATTCTAAATTTAAAGTAATTTTTAGAGTTTTCTAATTTTAGAGGTGAAATATAGAATGTTATTAAAGATGATTTTATTCTAGAAATAGAGTAACATTTTCTTTAAGATTAGAAATGATCTT